>NKYX01000010.1:0-144267 GCA_002370475.1 Metschnikowia drakensbergensis | reverse complement strand
AGAGACAGACAGAGACAGACAGAGACAGACAGAGACAGACAGAGACAGACAGAGACAGACAGAGACAGACAGAGACAGACAGAGACAGACAGACAGGACACCAGGTAATAGACTTAATCTACACGGGTCCAAGATAGTCCAGCTCAAGTGACTGGTGGAAGATCGTGACCCAAAGGTGAACCTGGCCAAGAGGTGCATACAGTGAGCTATCCCATTGAAGTTTGGCATAGTCATCCCATAGATTGTGATTATAATTGAAAGATAACAGACGCTATATGACATTGTATCCACACCGTCGTAGTGCTCCGCGTAGCATGCCCTTCATGTGAATTACGGAAATGGGGCGGTAATTAAGCTCTCATCGGGCATGTCAACTAGAAGCTTCTCAAGTCTGTGTTGAAAACCGTAGCAAAGAAAGTCTCTTGTGAGCCATGCTTCCGGGAGTCTGCCCAGACCATAAGCCCGCGCAGTGTGTTGTATGTACTCTCGTACCACTCTATGGACTATACATTGGCCAGGCGCAGAATCTACCACGTGTGAAGCTATCCATCGTTGACTTCGCCTCTAACAGCGCATCACGGCTTTTCGCTGCTCTCAACTATCATCATCTGTTGAAATCTGACACCCTAGGCTTGCCGCACTATACAGTCCGCCCCTGATCGAGAACACCTAGTTTGGAAACCCAAGCATTCCAGGGACAGTGGCAACTCACAATGTTTTCGTCGCTCAGCAATGGCGGGCGCTTGAAAACTCTCTCCTTGGGCCCTTTGGCCCGCCGTACAACTGCACATATTCACACCCGTTGTGGGCTCGTGACTTCAAGCAGAACGCACCAGAAATACTCCAGACTGCGTTTCATACAACAGATCCAGACCAATCCCGAATTGGTGGCTTCGGGCCTGAGGATGAATGGGCGTTGGTGGGGTCGCTTCTTGGTGACTGTGGTTATCTCCACAACCCTGGCAGTGCTGCTCTTTTTGGCCATAGAGGTAGCCAAAGTGTGGCATAGCGACCAAGACTGCCGCAAAACTATCTACCTTCCCTTGTGGCTCGGCGCCAATTGGCCAAACCAGAGAAAACTCCCGTACCTTGCATACAGCCACACCCTTGATCCTGGCGCCTTGCCTACTCTCGACACGAGGGTCATTGAAGACATGATTCCCTCGCGTGTTCTCGACTGTTTGTTTCGGCTGCCCGTGGTGCGGGAGACTTATGGTCTCCCACTCAAAGTAGGGCCCTCAGCTACGGACGAATTCGAGGTCTGGATCGAGCCTCACTTTCCCACCGTTCATGGCCTCAAGATTGCAATCAGCAAGAACGCGGGAGATGTGGACGTGGCTTTCAGCTGGAACATCAAGCTGCTTAGTTGGGACTTAAAGGATTGTGTGCAGGGGACGCTCTGCCGCATCGGCACTCTTGTTTCACCAGCAGCAGAAACCCATGACTATGGAAGCGGCCGTGTCCATGAAGTGCACAATGATTCGGTTCCTAACCCGCCCAAGCAGCAAGATTTCAGGATCATGTTCAGGGGGCACTTGAATATCAGTAGCAGGGAACACTTGGGCGTGGTGCTTTATACAGGGACTGTGGATGCGGGCCATCTGGACTTCAACCATGGGGCACGCCTCTTATCCGTGGACTTGAAGATGTCTGAGGGGGGAAGCCTTATTCTCTACAAGGTATTCGACAGCAATCACTCTTGAGCATGCTTTGGCCTGCGAGGAGCGGGTGCTAAGGACGTGTATGAATGTGTTGATGCCTGCACACGCTCTTATCGCACTCCACATGTTTCCATTCCTCGGAGGAGCCGAAAACTCCCATGGTCAAACACCATAAAGCTGGCGCTGCCGATATCAAAGACTCCATTGCCTTTCCGGAAAGTGATAGCGTGGCTGCCTCTCTAGTGGGAGGTTCAAATGGTATACGCCCGGTTCCGAGGAAGCATAGAGCCCTCAAAGCTTGCGACTACTGCAAGAAACGCAAGAGGAAGTGCTTCAAGCCGTCATCAGTATCCATTCTGTGTGTGTCGTGTATCCTGGCCAAAATATGTTGCTCGCTTGAAATTGAGTATAGGGCCGATAATCCTAGTGTCAAGATTGTGGGTGGTATTCCTGAACACTTGGTGGGTCATGTTATCGAGCATTCATCATTTCCATTGGGCTTGATCCCGTCTCTAGATGCTAGGCTGGCCCCAAGCATGCTGCAAAAACTCGACTTGATTCTTGAAGGTGTGTCTGAGATATTACGAATGTCCAGTGAAAAGAAAAACGAGCCCCCGATGGATAATGTGAAGCTTCTTTTAGATGCTGCGCAAAAAGTGAAGCAAACACGTCAGGATTTAGGACACACGATGCACTTGAATAGCACTCCGAGCTTCCCTTTAAATGACGCTTACGATGTCGAGCCCTCGGGCGAAAAGACTGGAAAAGACGATGCCTCCATTCTTATCTCTCCAGCTAGGTCATTCCAAACTTCGCCGCTTTTCCTCATCTCGAACTCGATGCAAAATGCTCCACAGGAGTTCCTCAAGTTATTTCTGACGGAGCCAGAAAGTGCTCATTGCGATGACATCATTACCAAAGAAATCTTGTGCAGGGCTGACACAGTTGCACTCATGGATGACTTCCGCAGCAATTACGGCCGATGGGTGCTGTTTCCGATACAGATCACGTCCAGCGATTTGGTAGATCGCGTGCGGCGGCTGTCTTCACTTCTCCTCACCACATGTTGCTGCCTCTCACTACGGTTCCTGCTCAATGCAGACAAGATTCAGAGCACCTCTACGTTCCAATCGGTGGTGCTGCATCTCACAAATGACTTAAACGCCTGTATACTACGGTACGCTTCCTTTCCGGGGGAACAAATAGGTGATATTGAGTATCTCCAAGCCATTGTGATATTGGCTATCTATCTGACCTCGCTCTCGTCTATTGCTGCGAGTGCAAATGAGCTTCTCGCGACTGAACTGAAGCAAAACCATTTAAACTTTGATGCGTGGTATCTCTCCGGCTTAGGGCTCTCCACCATGATATCCAAATCTGTTTTCGGAAAACTCTTGAAAAGTAGCCCCACCTCAGATTCAAATTTGAAGTCGTTTTTAACAGAAATCGGCTCGGAAGACATTGATTCGGACCAGACTCTCACTATTTTCCGCATCTACAATCATTTGGTGCTAGTTCATTTGGTGAGCTGTGTGGTCAGCGGCCGCATGTGCATGGTGGATGAGATTCGGCTCAATTACTGCACTTCTGCATTGAGCTTACCGAGCGCCACTAACTTTGACGGACGAATGGTGAGTGAGATTGAAATTCTTCTAATCACCTACAATTTCATCCAAGTGAATCTGGATTCCGAAGACCAGCTTGACTTTAATTATGAGGCGGTGGGTCATGAAATCCGGTCTTGGCACGACCAATGGCTGTATTTGTTTGAGCAGCCCACATTGCAGTTTGTGGAATTGTGCTACCACTTCTGCAATTTGCAGATATTTATCACTTACCTCAACTGCAAATCTGCCGGCGCAGGTGGACTCATGGATAATTTGCGAGCGGTAATCGGCCTGGCAGACAACAATCTTTTGGCGCTCATATTCAGCCACTCGTTGAAGTTGGTGAAGTTCGCAGAAAAGGTCACCAACGACTCGTACTTCGCTTACTTGTCGGACCAGATACACTTCTTCTTTTTCTACGGATCAAACTGTTTATTGGTCAGCTTATATTTGATAAAGCAAGGATCAACCCAGCCTACCAAAGAATGGAAAACTGCCTTGGATGGTGTGGCCGAGATTATCCAGAAGTATGATCGAATCACCCAAAGCAACCCACACGACATTCTCTCAAAGTATAAAACAGGCATTATCCAATGCATGCGAGAACTTTTCCCGTCCGATGAATGAGCCCTTACGTGAGATGGCCTTTGAAGTTGCCCTCCATATAGTCAATATGAACAAATGCCCTTTCCACGATCGGCAAGGTCTCAATAGCATACTGCAACGCCTCGGCAATATCGTGAGCGTCTTTGAAACTCAAGTCGAAATTGTCGGTATCAAAGACTAGATCAATCTCCACGTTCAAGTTGTCGCCAGCGTGATATACCTTGAGGGCAGTGATTTTCTTGATGCTCTCAGCAAAACGGTAAGCCAAGTATAGCACAACCTTGTAGTCTTGTGGGTCAGCCACGGCGCCGGTCAAATTATCTATGTGCTCGAAGGCAGTGATGCTCCAGGAGATGATAACGTACACGGACAACATCAAGGCACCGGTGGGGTCTAGCCACCAAATGTTGAATGCATAGCCGACAGTGGGCATCACAAGCGAAATGCTATTGAAAATGATGTCCGTCACTGCGTCCTGCGCCAACGCTTGCACCGAGCTAGATGAGCTTCTAGAGCACCACCACCAACAAGCAATTTTTGCAAATATTGTCACCAACATGATCAGCACCGCATCGAAGCCGATGGACACGGCAACCCTCTCTTCGCTGGACGCCAAGAAAAGCTTTTTGAACGACTCAAGCCCAACCTGGAAGAAGGAAATGATGATGATGATGGAAAAGATCAAAATTCCCAAGGGCTCTAGTTTCGTACGCCCAATCGGGTAGGCAATCTGAGTCTGCCAGTTCTTTGTGTTGGAAAGCCGGTTGGCAATGTATATGATGAATGTGGAGAGAAAGTCGAGGAAAGAGTCCACCAATGAGGCCACCACCGAAAGCGAGCTTGTGAGGTAAGAGATGATGAATTTGCCCAAGAGTAGCACGAAGTTGATGAAGAAGTTCACCATAATGGCCACGTACACCTGATGTGACAGTTGCTCCTCGTCGAAGCCCAAGAAGTGACCGCCTTCTCTGATGTTTCCAGGCAAGTCATTGAAACGGGACTTGGAGGCCGATTTTTGGAGCGCCAAGGGGTCGGCTTGCTCGCCGGGCTCGTCGCTGCAGGTTTTGGCATTTGTATAGGTGGACAACATATTCAAGTGAATCTTGCCATTGTCCAAGAAATGGTCGATTTCGATATACCGCTGGATGAGCTCGTTCTGGTCGCTGTAGAATTTGCGGATCTTCCTGCTCTTGAACTGGGCCAAGTCTCCGGCGAAGCAGTCTTGCCACACGGCCAAGTTGTTGAACTGGCCAATCAACTTCTCCGGGCGGACCACGGGGACCAATTTACGCCGCGAGTAGTCTTCGAGGTCTCTGCTATACGACTGGTAGTCCAAACTGGTATCGTGGATGAGGTGAGTTGATGAGCTTGACGGCACGTAGTTTGTCGGGTTCAGCACGGCATATTGGGAAGCAAAGAGGCGCTGCAACCACGGCTGGATGTGGACCAGGCCTGTGGGCGGCGCCGGGGGGCGGTGCTTGAGGTCAGCAGCAGAGAACGACGAGCGGCGGATTGGATGCTGGGGGCTCTGGGTTAGCGTTGGCTCCTGGCCGGCGAGCAACGGCAGCCTCTCGGAGTCCGCCAAGCCGACGACTTGCTCTTCGTCTGGCTCACGTCCGTGATGCCTGAAAACCGGCTGGATAGAATTGCTTCTTCTTTCAGACATAAACGGCGGTGTAAGCGAAGCAGGAATTGGGGCGATGGGCTGCGATCAGCAGGGCGAGGAAAGTGCGGCCTGGGATAGTGCCTAAGTTCAGAAACGTTTGCAATTTCTTGGCTTTTGGGTAGCTTCTGCTCTTGTGTTTGCTTAGGGTTTTGTTTGCTTAGGATTTTGTTTGCTTAGGATTTTGTTTGCTTAGTGGTTGTGTTTAGCTTCTTGCTTCCACTGGCTTTTTCCATATTCTCTTTCTCCTTGTGCTAGGTCTCTTTTCGGCTGCCCGTGTGCGTTCGGGCCTGGCACTATGGGCGCGGGTTTGGCGGTTTTCGGAGTAGAACATGGGGTGCGCAGAGCGCAGGCGTGAATATATGGGACGGCTTTGAGACGGCTTTAAGAGGGATGTACGGATTTGAGAGGATTTGAGAGGATTTCAGAGGATTTCAGAGGATTTGAGAGGATTTGACTATTTGACGATTTGACGATTTGACGATTTGACGATTTGACGATTTGACGATTTGACGATTTGACGATTTGATGCATTGCGGTGATTTCATCAGCCCTTTTCGCTTAGACTGCTGCAGAGTTGTCACATCCCCGGAGGCCCGCTCTAATGCAAGCCACCGGGTTTGCATGCTGTCGCCTGGCCACTTCGCGCCATGGCAATGCTACCCAAGCCGCAGCATTATCTGTAGCATCACGGCGCGCGGCCAATGCCCTGTGTGGGGATTACCCGGCTCGCACACACTTCAAGAGGGCCGTGCGCGAGCGATTTTTTCTTCCGCTCACTACTCTTTTCTTCACATCATCAACGCTTTCATACCATCAACATTTTCGTTCACCTCCATTTGAGACGCTGGCCGATCAACATTGAGACGCCCGCAGATCATTGAGATGCCAGCAGATCAACATTGAGACGCCAGTCTCCTTGCACCTGTTGTCTGCGTGCTGTCAACGTATGTATGACTGCAGGCTCTACTGATGATTGTTTACACAACATAATGTCCGGTGACCCCTGATCTAGGAATAACATGCATCACCATCTGACCTTGCCTATATGAGCTGCAACACAAACTAACAAACAGGCTTTTCGTATTGTTATAGTTTCTCTTTTGAAGGCGGTGGTTTCGGGCGAAACCCCCGTCACCATTTGACTAGCGGTAACATTGCAACGTTTCTATGATGAAAAACTTTATTTCAGTTCTGCTTCTGAACCACTTTCATGAAGATACTCCTTACCAAGCTTTACATAATTTTCTGACGCTTCGTTGCAATGGCTCCCGGTCAATGGCTGTAGACCTCTTCTCCTACAATTCTTCACTTGTGGGCTCATTTATTATACTAGATCGAGAAAATCACAATCTTTCCATCGATGCCTGACGTGGAAACCTTGCCGCCGTCGTACCAGCGGATACTGTTGATGGTGTTCTGATGCGTTGTGCTCAAAGCCTTGCCCGCGCCCCGGTGGTCTGGCTTATTCACGCGGCCCTTCAAGTCCATTTGCTTGAACATGTTGAGGGCTTGGTGGCTGGAGATTTCGGCGTCCTCGTCGACGGGAGGCGTGTCGTGGATTAAATCCTTCTGCTTTTCGACTTCGTAGACCTCCTTCCAGCCTGACTCGTCGCCTTGGAAAACAACCAAGTTGCAGTTGTGGCCTCCGGCGATAATCGAGTCTCCCAAATACAAGAGTGACTTGAATGGCAAAGAATCGGTTTTGACCGTCACAAATGACGCTGGCGGCTGGCCCTCTCCTGAAGGATACACCACCGACACGGTACCGTCGTGGCTCACGTAAGCCAACGAGTCACCTTTTCCGTCTTCGTTGAAAGACACGCCGTGGATCCACGAGCCGGTGGTGTTGGTGTAGTCGCCCACCAAGGTCTGGAAGGGCAACTTAGAACCCCACACTGAAGGCTCCGGTTTCTCGTCCAATCCCTTGACGAACGCAGAGAAGACACGTACATGGCCATCGGTGGACCCAGAAGCCAAGAGCACATTATTGGGATGCCAAGACAACGTGGTGATGGTGGACTTCAACGGCTTCTTCAAGTGCTTAGAGACCCACCAGTTGTTCTCTTCTTCATAATAGCACACAGCAATGATGCGGTCTGCGGAGCCCACGGCAAACTTATCGCCATTGGGCGACCATTTGCACACAGTTGCGGCTCTGTTGATTCTCAAAAGCACCAAAGTGGGCTTGAACTCGCCGGAGGCCGAGTCGTACTCCCAAACCAAGGCATTTCTGTCCTGAGAACAGGTCAAAATCTTGGATCCGTCGGGCGAAATGTCCACGGAAGTAACGGTTTTGTCGTGGCCCTTCAAAACTGTGAACAATTGGGGCTTGGTGGTGGCGTTGGCCGAGGTATGGTACAACTCAATTGTGTTGTCCTTTGTGACGGCCAAGAGGTCGAAGTTGGGCGAGAAACAGTGGTCCTTGATAGGCTCGTGTCCCAATTGGTAAACTATAGGCAGAGGCATGGTGGGCGAATTCACAGGAGGTCTCTCTACTGTGGATGGTGGGAGCAGTGAGCGTGGAGTTGCTGAGTAGACTCGCGGCGGGGCCGCACCCGTACACCCGAAACAGCCCAGCTGCCACCGGCGGCGGTGCTGCACAGAGCGGCATTTGGGGCTCCCGGGCCGTCGATGGCTCTCCTGCATCCACGAAGCCTCGCTTCAACTGGCCGTTTTCTACAGCCGTGTTGCACTGACTACATAGTGAGCATAATGAGCGCGCTCCATCTCGACATACAACTCTCATCCACCCAAGCCGGGCACACGTTTGTATCATATACATGCCCTCTAGTGCATCAACTAACATGTCGGAAGAAAACCTTGCATGCTCTACGATATCGGAAGCAGAACTTGCTAAGGAGCGTCTCTTGAAAAGACAGGAGCGGCTTGCCCAGTGGAAGCTCAAGCAGTCTTCAGGAACCTCTGAAGCTGCAAGCCCAGACACCCGCGAGGTCGCTGCCGCAGAAGGGCAGCTGAAGCATGCGGAAAACGCCGAGCCGCCAAAGGACGGAGCTCTTGAGGGCAACGACCCGGATGCAGCGAAACGTGACAGAATACTCCAGAGGCAGAGAAGGTTCGAGGAATGGAAGAGGAAGAAACACGCCGAAGAAGAGGCTGCCAGCAAAATCAAGGCCGCTGACGACGAAAAAGCCCGCAAGCAAGAGCGCCTAGAGGCGTGGAAGAAGAAGCGTGCGCTAGAGACCTCTGTGCCCACGATCAGAATACCAAGGAAGAAAGCGGCGCTGGCTGCTGCTGTTAGGAAACACGTTTTTGATCTAGATGCAGACGACGAAGAGCGGCTGCTGCCCACGTTCAAGGTTCCCATGGTTGCCCCGAAAAAGACCAAGCAAGCGAAGCCGGAAGTAGATGAGTTGGATCTATTCATCAGTGCCTTAGAAAATTCAAACCTGGCACAGCTGCGTGGAGACGGCGGTCCTGGTTTGGGAGAAAGCGGCGACTCCGACTCCGACGAGCTGGACTCAAACGCTAGCTCCGATAGCATCATACAGGCAAAGCTCGAAAAGCTCCAACACGAAAAAGCGTTGGGCCACGTGGACCATTCCGCTATTGACTATGCCCCGTTCAGAAAAAACTTCTACGCCGAACATGACGACCTTATCGGCTTGTCAGACGCAGAAATCGCAGCGGCGAGAAGCTTGGAGGGCATCCGAGTCAAGGGTACGAAGGTGCCGGCTCCAGTCTCGAAATGGGCTCATCTCTCACTATCCCCGATCATTTTGGATGTCATGAAGGACATTCTCTCGTTTGAAAAGCCGACCCCAATACAGGCGCAAGCCCTTCCAGCACTCATGTCAGGGAGAGACTTTTTGGGAATCGCTCAAACTGGGTCTGGGAAGACTTTGGCATTTCTACTCCCGTTGCTCACACATGTCTTGGACCAACCCCCGCTTCAGAAAGGCGACGGACCCATCGCTATTTTGCTTTCGCCCACTCGAGAGCTTGCCCAGCAGATTCACAAACAGCTCACGTATTTCACCAAAAAGCTCGAAATCACATCGTGTTGCTGCTATGGAGGCTCTCCGATAGAAGCGCAGATTGCAGAGCTAAAAAAGGGCTCGCAGATTGTGGTGGCTACTCCAGGGAGGTTGATTGATTTATTGGCTGCCAATAACGGCAAGATTTGCAATCTTCACCGCGTGACATACGCTGTTTTGGATGAAGCAGACCGTATGTTTGACTTTGGTTTTGAGCCTCAAGTCAATAAGATCTTCAGTCAGATCCGCCCGGACTGTCAAAAGATTTTCTTCAGCGCAACATTTGCCCGGAAACTTGAAGCCTTGGTCCGGACAAACCTCACGAATGCTGTTGAAGTCATTGCTGGTGGTATCAGTGTCGTTGCTCCAGAGATTACGCAGCATGTGGAGTTGTTCGAAGTGAATGATGACTCAGATTCGACAATTGAGGCCCGCAAATTAGAGAAGCTTATTGACATTCTCCATTCTTATCCCAGTGCCAAGAAGCTTATCTTTGTGGAGAAGCAGCTGGCCGCAGATGCCTTACTAGTGCAACTCTTGTCACAAAAAATTGCTTCCACTACAATACACGGTGGCAAAGAGCAGCTTGATCGCAAGTATGCCATTCGGGATTTTTCCAATCCTGACAGCGGTATGGACATCTTGATTGCTACGTCTATCGCTGCGCGTGGCCTAGACGTCAAAGGCTTGGATGTGGTTATCAATTACGATCCACCAAGCCACATGGAAGATTATGTGCATAGAGTGGGCCGCACTGGCAGAGCAGGCAGAACTGGAGATGCCTACACTTTCGTCAAATCTACTCAGGAACGGTCTATTACAGACATCGTCAAGGCTTTGCGGCAGAGCAAAGTGGACAGTATTGATGAAAGACTTATCGAGATATCAGGCCAGTACATGGACAAGTTGAAGTCGGGCACGGAGAAAATGAGTTTTGGGTTTGGAGGTCGGGGCTTGAGCAAACTTGATGAAGTCAGATCCACTAATCAGACTCTTGAGCGCAAAGCTTACAATGAAACAGAGAAGCCCAAACATGCGCCTACCGAGAGCAGCATTGCTGTTAAGAATACCTCTACGCCGGATGTGGGCCTCGATTTGCCTGAATTTAAGGTCATTGCAGGTAAAGCAGAAGAAACGTCCGGTCCTGATAAAGGCAGGTTCCACTCGCGGGTAACCATTAACGATCTCCCACAGAAAGCGAGATGGACGGTCGTCAATAGGGAGACGCTCTCAAGAATCATTGATACGACTTCGACGTCCATCACGAACAAAGGCCAATATTACCCACCCAAAACCAAAGTCCCACAGACTATCAAAAAAGGCGGGAAGGATGTGCCTGCTCCGCCCAAGCTCTATTTGCTCATTGAAGGGCTAACGGAGCAAGCGGTGAATGATGCTAACCGCATGATTCGGGAAAAGATGATAGAGGGCTTGGAACAAACCTCCCAAGACGAGAACTCGTCTGTGCAGGGAAAGTACACTGTGTGATCCATAGTCTTGAGCTTGCAGACGCAGCTAGACAGGAACCGATTTGGTGTTGCCAGCTTGAGTTTAATGGGTCTTTCTCAGCTCCAATTTGCATCTACTCGGACCGCGGCCTTTTCCACGCACCGGAGTGCATCTTGCGCGCGAGACCCTCGGTCCTTTAGGTGGGGTATCTGCTAGTATAAGAAGAGACATACTCCGAGCAGAGCAGCACATCCGCTACAGAAATGGTGTTTGACGAGAGAATTTTTGCAAAGCACGCCGAGTGGATTGTGAAAGAGATTGAGCCTGGCTTCGTTCACGTGGCCTACAACAACCCGAAGACGTTGAATGCATACTCCACAGATAACTGGAGGGCCTACCAAGAGATTTTGCTTGAGCTCGAGCATGACCCGGATACCAATGTGATTTTCATCTCGTCAGCTTTTGCTCGTGGCTTTTCTTCGGGTCTCAACTTGAAGTCAGCATTGAATATCTTGGAGGGGCATGACGACGACTCGTTTGCTGTAAAAAAGGGCATAATGTACCAGCATATCCGCGAGTTTCAGGACGCCATCACGTTGCCTAGCCGCATGAGAACACCCACCATTTGTCTTTTGAACGGAGTGTGTTATGGACTAGCCTTGGACATTGCGTCTGCGTGCAGTATTCGGTTGGCCACGGCCGATGCTCGGAACTCGATCCGAGAAATCAAAATCGGGATCGTCGCTGATATCGGCTCCTTGCAACGAATCAGCAAGATTGTGGGGAATAAGTCGCTTGTATACCAGTATGCTTTGACAGGCGAGATATTCTCCGGAGAAGATGCCTTGAACATGGGCTTTGTCAGCAAAGTTTTGCCAGATTTCGATGCGGGCGTGGCACATGCTCTTGAATTGGGTCTGGAAATCAATAGCAATCCACAGTGGGCCATCAAGGGAACCAAGGAGTCTATTCAATTCATTGTGGATGGAGGCACCCACGAGCAGGGCTTGTTGAACATTGCCAGCTACAACAGCACGCACTTGGTTGGCGGGCTCCCTGGAAAGTCTAAGTTGTAATGGGGGCTGATTCACCAGTTCCTGCATTTCGCTTGGTCGACCCAGTGTGGTAGATGCAGGGAGCTGTGCCGTGCCATCTCCAGCAGTGGCTGGCTTTTCGACGTTTTCGACTGCTAGCTCATTCTTGCCAACTCGTTAGCTCTATTCCTTCGTGGCTAGCTCTCTCCTTCGTGGCTGACTGCTACCGAGGAGTCTGGGCATTCGCACCCACTCCAAACGGCCATTCGCAAGCCCACCAAGTCCACTCCAAATAAGAGTCCACGCCTTGTCAAGGACCCGCAACAAAGCAATAGCTGAATGCATGATTATCCCGATGCCCCACTCTGTAGGATTCCCAGAGCCGTGGCAAAGCCAAGTAGTGGATGGCACGAGGTGAAATCGAAGCTACTCAAGCCGGCGCGTATGCAGGCACTGAGACCATCGAAAAAAAGACCTACAACGGGTCCTCTTTTTCCACCCACATGCTAAAACGAACGTGGAGTTGGCACAGGCCTCTCCGGCGCAGCCTAGCCAGTGCTGAAACACGCACGCCGCATAACAGCCACACAGCAAGTTTCCCCGCGAGCCCGAAATCCGTGGCGGATCTACTCTCGCCTTCCCAGGCATTCACGTCCAGTCTCCCGCCAGGGTTTACCGCCACATGCACGCAGAACGGCTCCAACAACGAGCGGGTGCGTGGCGAAATCAATCGCCTTCTAAAGACCAAGAAGTTCGACAGCTTGCTCTCGTTGTTGACCAAGTGGACGGCGCCGCTGCGGGAGCGTGACTGGCAGAACACCCTCCAGCACCGAGAGCTTTCCCACATCTTGAGGCAAATCGTCACATACCAAATCGGTGTGATTCAGGAGGCTGCCACTTTCAAGACTTTCTCGCACAACAACGTCCACGCCGAATCCAAGTTGACCCATGCACGGGCCATCCGAGAGGGCCTTCGAAAAGTCTACTCCAATCTTCTCGGGAACGGGGGCAGCACGCGCCAGCATCTTTATGCCAGGGGCCGCAAGTACAACTCCGGGTTCCGCTTGAGTGCAGGCGACTTCGAGAACTTGGTGATGTTGGAGTTGAGCAACGGGAAATTGGACTTGGCCTCGAAATGGTTCCAGGCCTTGGAGCTGCAATACCCTAACCACGAACACTACAGGCACATGACCTACGACTTGTGGCTCCTCAAATTCCAGGTGTACGGCGGATCCAAGCCGGCGCTTTGGCAGGTGCAGCCGTCGCAGCTCTACGAAAAGAAGATCAACCCACGGCGGGGCAACCTCAAGTCCGAAATGACGTGGACAGAGATCTTCAACGATTTCGTGAAACACCAGGCCGAGCTGCTGGGTAGCTCACGTGCTATCTTCGACACGAGCTTGGTGTGTGAGATCCTCTACTCCGTGGCTCACAAGGGCAACGTGCCGCAGTTGCTCAAATTGATTGAGCTGAACTGGGGCATCACGCCCAGCGGCGGAATGGCCAAGAACTTTCTGCCGCCACAATCCTCGGACTCGCTCTACCCGGACATAGAGGTGTTGCAAGCGATAGTGATATGTATGCTCTACAACAAACGGTACGTTGCGAGCCTAAAGTACATCAACGCTTTCCAGACCCACTATTCCATGGACGTGGGTGCCAGGCAGGCCAAGTTCTTCTGGGACCAGCTTTTTCGCTGGAGCGAGATCACCACCAGATTCTCCGAGTACAGGGCTCTCCACCAGTACATCAAGGAAACGAACGTCAAGTCGCTACTAGGACCCACCAATGCTGCTGAATTGAGCGTGACTTTGGAAGAGGCCAAGAATTTGGCGGACTTCAACTACGAGGGTTACTTGCAGTACATTGGAGACTTGAGGGCGCAGAGGTCTGGATTGATCAAGGAGCTCTGGCGGTGCTACCAGGAGTCTGGAATGGAGTTCTCCGTCAGACCGTTCCAGACGCTCTTGACGTTGACCAGCGAACTGCGAAGCGAGGAGGACTGCTATGAGCTCTTGCGGCAATTGTTCAAGCAGAATGACGTCTATCAAGTGTCGCTGGATTCCTACAACCTCCCTATGACGCTCGCCAGGGTAGAGAAATTGAGGGAAATCTATACCAACACAATGAAGCTCCTCATCAACATAAAGGGCGAGTCCGGAAAGATGGGAACCATATCTCACATTCTCCGCGAGTGGAGTCTAGACTCTGACATGAGAGCTTCCCTACGGAAGTGGGTGACAGGCCAGGAGGAGCGGTATCTCCAGGCACTCAACGCCGTGAAGAAAGCCCAAGACGAAGACGACGAGTTTTTGGGTTTGCTCTGAGCTATTACAAATGCATATATAGACATAGAGATGTCGGGCGACAGAAACCGCGATTGATCGGGACGCCGACTTTATCAGCCCTATTCAAATACGGCTATTCAAATACGCCTATTCAAATACGCCTATTCAAATACGCCTATTCAAATACGCCTATTCAAATACGCCTATTCAATACGCCTAGTCAATACGCCTATTCAATACGCCTAGTCAATACGCCTAGTCAATACGCCTAGTCAATACGCCTAGTCATTACGCCTAGTCATTACGCCTAGTTCGCCATGGCCCCGCTGGATTGGTGCGCGCACGCCATGCGCGTATTGAACACATTTCCTCAACCGCCCACCACCCCAAAACATACTACACTATGGCTGAAGGATTGGAAAAACTCACCGAGATCCCCGCTGGTTTCATCAAAGACGGGTCCATGTTCATCAGAAAATGCTCTAAGCCAACCAGAAAAGGTATGTCTTTGGTCTCCGTGTGACGATAGAGGGCCACACTAGAACACCTCCAATACAAAAACCGTGACCTTCTATGAAAACAGAAACCGTGACCTTCTATGAAAACAGAAACCGTGACCTTCTATGAAAACAGAAACCGTGTACCTCTTCCGACAAATACTAACAAGCAGAGTACTTCAACATCATCAGAGCCGTGGGCGTTGGTTTCGTGATGATGGGTGTTGTGGGATACGTGGTCAAGTTGTTACACATTCCAATCAGATACTTGATTGTTTAAGATATAAGTTAATAAATGAAGCTGTCAGCAGCCGAAGTTTCTCTGCCGTTGCTTCAAGTAGCTTTAGCCTCGAGTTCTAGCTTAGGAATAAATGGCTGGCGAGTATCAAATGGCTAGCTTATCTCAAATGGCTGGCGAAATGACCTCTGTGGCCATGGTCAAGCCATGGCTAATGGTAAGGCACGGCTAATGGTAAGCCATGGCTATGGCTGTCGCATTCGCTGACTTGTCAGTGCATGCGGTACTCAGGCGCACCTGCACGCACCGTAGCGAAAAAAACCTCATCTCAATCTTCACCTTACTCTCCACATACTTCACAATGGCCAAAGACACGTCCCTTTTCGTCAAGAAATTGGCACATAACGACGAGCGTGTGCGCCGACAAGCGTTCCAGGCGTTGAAGCAGTTTTTGCAGTCCAAGGCCGCTGCCAAACTCGACCAGTTTGCATACGACAAGTTATGGAAGGGCCTCTACTTCTCCATGTGGTTCTGTGACAAGCCCATCCCCCAGCAAAATTTGGCCCATGATCTCGGCTCCTTGTTCTCCGAGTGCGTGCCGCAGAAGACCTTGAATCGTTTCCACTCCGCCTTCTGGCACATTCTTGCCAGAGAATGGTACCTGATAGACAAGTGGAGGATCGACAAGTACTTGATGTTGGTGAGGAGAGCCGTCAGACACATGCTCTTCCGGTTGCAGGCCCACAGCTGGCCCGAACAAGAAATCAAGGCTTTTTTCGACGTCTTGCTCGAAAACCTCTATTCGGGCAACCCGAAAACTCCTCCTGCCTTGGGGTACCACGTGTGTGACTTGTTTCTTGATGAAATCGAGTACGTGGTACTCAAGGACTTCAGAGACTATAGCGAGGAGATCAACGACGATGACGAGAGTCCTGAGGAAAGCGACAATGACGACAAAGACGTCAGCGACAATGACGACAATGACAATGACGACAAAGACGTCAGCGACGGAGAGACTGAGAGCAAGGATGCTGACAAGGATGCCGAGGTGGACGCTCGAAAGGCCAAGGTGCTCAGCGAGACTCCGCTTGCCCAGTTGGTGCAGCCGTTCAGAACATTGGCGGAGACTGCCAACACTGAGGCCATGAGGAAGAAGTGCAGGGAGGAGATCTTGGCTGACGACAGATTGGTGGAGTGGGGCGTCGTTGAGGCTAGCGAGAGTGACGAGTCCGAAGGCGAGTGGACGGGTTTCTAGCGACATAGATACCGGCATAATCATACACACAGTGCATCTAGACACAGTGCAGACACACTGCATATACACGCCGTGCTCAATGTTGTAGTGCCGGTCGTGCGATGCCGAACTCATCGCCGCACGTCTCCACACTAGATGTCAAGAACAGAACCAGCTGCCATGGCAGACAAAAACCAGTACATCCCCAGGTTCATCCAAGACGTGCCCTGGTACTATAACGCCCAGCATGGCGACGATGCCTTGAGTCACCACCGGAAAGACCCATCCCAAAAGAACGTCGACCACAGTCTTCCCCAGGCGGGATGTGGCATCAATGACGAGTACACAGTCTCCGAGCAAGGAGAGCAGAAGAGGTTGGTCGAGGACTATGACGCCAAACGTGACCGCTGGCGAGGACACACAGATCTGCAGTGGGACGAGATCCTCCGCAACTGGGACTCTATCAAGGGCAGTTCTCTGGCCGCGGGTGCTGTTGACTCTGACGACACGGACTATGAGCTCGAGCTTCTGGAGTTGGGCTTGGCGAAGTCTGACTTGGTTCCTGGGCAGGCTGAGGACCCCATGGAGAAGGGCTCTCGTGACCGACGCGACATTCCATCGTATATCAAGGCGATAAACTCGAATGCTGGAGGGAAAATCATAATCGGCAAAGACTCTCTAGCGGCTGTGGTGGCCGACGACTCGGACTTCCACAAGGAGAGCGCAGATATCTCTGAGCTCAAGAACTTGCAGAAGTTTGCGTGGGAGCAGAACAGAGAGTACGAAGCCAGAATCCAGAAAGCCAACTATGACAATCACTTGGCGCAAATGAGCAACCCGGATAAGCATATCGAAGCCTTGGCTGCTGCAGACCTAGAATCCAGTCTTGAAGCAAGTCCAACTCTCATGGTGTTGAAAAATAGGCAGAACGAGGAGAAACGGCGTAAAGCCGGAGAAGCAAAACGCCAAAAGCTTCTTGAAAGGTATGGATAATCGAATAGTCCCACTGCTCGCTTATCTGCTCAAAGATCAGTTGCCTTCAAGGCCTTCAAGAGCTCAAGGCCCTTGATGAGCTCCGCCTCTGCGGTCTCCAAATCCTCGTAGTTCAACGCAGATATGGCGAATTTAGCGTGCTTCTGCACCTTGCCGATTTGCTCTGTTGCGTCCACGATCGCTCCCACATCAGCCTTTGTAATTTGCACGCTTCGGGAGGACTCTGCTCTCCGAGTGGTGGCCCGCTCTGGGCCCGCGGCGTCGGGGGGAATGACTTTTATCGATGAACTCTTGTGCACTGCAGAGGTGTCTTCGGGGATGGACTTGGGCGCCCCGGGAAGATCATCCAGGCCAGAATTGAAGCTGGGCGCCCCTGGAAGATCATCCAGGCCAGGACTGAAGCTGGGCGCCCCCGGAAGTGTGAAGGGGGCGTCGTCAAGAATGCTGGCAGGGTGATTCGTCAGAGCAACTTCGGGCTCTTCGCCACCGTGGCCGCCGTGGTCGGAAACATCCTGGGCGGTGTGTGGCGCGTTCTCCTCCACACCCTCGTTCAATTGTTGCAACTCCCTCTCCTCGCCCTTTATGGGCACCTCGTCTTTGAGAAGCCTGCTCAACTGATACTTCAAAGTCTTTGTCTTCTCCTTGGTAAAAGCCACAAACTGATCCTGTGTGGAGCACGTGCCTCCGGTGGTGTTGGCGTAGTCAATTGGCTCCTGGTCGTCGGAGGTGAAGATGGAAAGAAGCGCCCAGAAATTGAGCGTTGCTCTCAACTTGGACACCAACGCCGGCTTGGTCAAGCCGTCGTACTCGTTCAAATCCTCAAGACAGCCGTGGAAAAGCTTGAAGGCGAAGACAAAGATGAGATTGGCCGAGAGCTGTCTGCTCTGAAGCACTTGCCGCACGGACTCGTCCGGATGAGAGGACTTGGTAGCTTCGGTGTCATCCAAAAGACTCATGGCGAACTGCTCCACGTCAGTCCCGTTTAGATGGAGCTTCTGGGAGAGAATGTGCTCGAGCACGTACACTTTGCAGTAGTAACTGACCACGGGGTTAGCGTCGGCCAATTCCGCCGAGCGGGCGATGAAGGGCGTGACGTTCTTGTCTGCTTTGATCTGCGCCGGGACGTCTTTGACGGAGATGGACATGGGGACAGATGAGGACAGATGAGGACTGTGACTGGATGAATTGGGGAAGAGGGTGGGGTATGAGTGGATGTTGCGGCGCGCCTACAGGCCATTGCGGAGATGCGTAGTAAGCAGTGCTTAAAGTGAACAGTAGTAGATGCGTGGTTAGCAGTTGCTGCAGTGAAGTAATTTGCAGTTAATGTATTTTTGTTAATGTATTTTTGTTAATGTATTTTTGTTAATGTAATTTTTGTTAATGTATTTTTGGTAATGTATTTTTGTCAATGTATTTTTTGTTAATGTATTTTTTGTTAATGTATTTTTGTTCATGTATTTTTGTTCATGTATTTTTGTTCGTGTATTTTTTGGTAATGTATTTTTTGTTAATGTATTTTTGTTAATGTATTTTTGTTAATTAATTTTGTTAATGTATTTTTGTTAATGTATTTTTGTTAATGTATTCTTTGTCAATGGCTGGGAGATACTCATTTACGGCCTGCTCTCTAATGCCTTTTGGACCTGGCACGAGTGCGGTTCACGAACTGGGCAAATCTGGCATGCGCAAGATCTCTCCGTCGTTGTTGACAGTTTCCTCCTGTAACAAACTCAAAATCTTGGAGTCTTTCCACTTCTCCGGCAAAGGCGTCACGTCGAAGTTCTTGGTGGCCCAGTAATAAATGTCCCAGTCTGCCTCGTCCAACAACAGATCAAACTCCCGGAGCTCATCCATATTGAACTTGTGCAAATACTTGCTGGCAAACCTGGAGAGCAACAAGTCGCTTTCCAAAATGCCCCTCTTCCTGGCCTGGTAAGTGAGCCGGGCTCTCATGACGTCGATGGACTCACCGGATCTCTTGATCGGGTTGATGCGCGCGGCGAGCTCATTGTACGAAGGGTTCTGTGGCTTGCCGTGGTTCAAAAACCTTCTGCCTGCTAGTGCTCTGGCTCTAAACATGGTGGAAGAAGTAGGTAAGGAGACCGGGGCAGAAGTGAGGCTGACTTTGGCGGGCCGCGCGGAGGCGCGAGATGCACGGGTGCGGCGCCAAGCCACCAGCCACGGGTGCCGGGGTATGCCGCCACGCGGCGTGTGGCGGTTGGGGCGAGGCTTGCGCGGGCTCCACGCATACATTGCGGGCCCGCGCCCGGGCCCTCGGGTCCGCCGGGGCCGTGGCTGCAGAACGTGTGCCGGGGCCCGCCGGCGCTGCGTGCAGGACGCACACATGAAGCGCACGTCTCCATACTCTCAGTCCTGCGCACCACACTCTCAGTCCTGCGCTACTCTCAGTCCAGCGCTACTCTCTGTCCACACCTCCAACTCCGCCAAAGCAGCATGGGCAAAGCAGTCTCCAAGCTCTCCAAGGACGAAATCAAGCAACTACGTGACCGGACCCTCTTCGACAAAAGAGAGCTCCAGCAGTGGTACAAAGGCTTTTTGAGGGACTGTCCAAGCGGACAACTATCAGAGGAGGAGTTTGCAAAAGTGTTCAAGCAGTTCTTTCCCTTCGGCGATCCCACAGATTACTGCCATTACTTGTTCTCCACATTTGACACCGATAACTCCAAGTACATTGACTTCAAGGAGTTCATAATAGCGTTGTCCTTAACCGCCCGAGGCGACCTCCTGCAGAAATTGGACTTCAGCTTCAGGTTATACGATTTCGACCGTGACGGCAAGATCTACTACAAGGACATGTTGGCGGTCATCACGGCCATCTACAAGATGGTGGGGCCCATGGTGGCGTTGCCCGAGGACGAGAAAACCCCACAGGCTCGTGCTGAGAAGCTCTTTCTGCTTGCCGAAAAGGACAAGGACACGGAGTTCTTGGATTTCAACGATATGAAGCATCTTGTAAAACAGGATCCATCGCTTATCAATTCTTTGAACACATATGAGGGTTTAGTCTAAAGCTTTGTCATTAAAAATGACTTCTAATACCAGCGCCACTGTCTTTACTGCTGTCCTTCCACTGCCTCGAGTAGGCCGTCTAGAAGCTCATCGACTTCATTGACATCGACTCCAGTGCAGTAGCTCACCACCTTCTTGAATTTGGCCGTTAGCATGCGATAATCGTGGAGGTTGTCGAGTTCCGTCTGGAGCGACTCGTTGACCTCATGATATGCTTGGATTCTTGCGGCCAAGACCTCCGTCGGCGGTAGCGTACCCGCGATTTCGGCCGTAGATTCGACTGGCTCGTCATTTGCAAGCTTTCGGTAAATCGCCTCTATAATAAATGGCTCGTCTGCGTCGAACCTGCCAACCTCCTCGTCTTCACCATCTAGCTGACCGTTATCCTCATGAGTGCTGCTTTTTTTGAGCATTTGCAACTTATCATTAATGTTGGTCATCTGCAACTTCATCGTGTCGACCTGCGATATCTTGCTCGTGATGTTTTTGGCAATGAATCTGTTGTTGGCTGTAGTCACTATGGCTTCCCGAAGCTCCTTGTTCAAATTGTTGATTTCAACCTTTTTTGCGTGTATGATTTTCTTGTACTCGTCGTTGGTGTTTGTTAGCAAGTCTTGAATCGACTTGAATATTTTGTTGGAAAGAAGTGAAGAGCTGGCGACCTCGCTGGTGGGTGTTTCTTCACGCTCGTTAGAAACATCGTCTATAGCCTCCAACTTGCCGACTTCTGTGTATTGGAGACTCTTTTCGAAAGCCTCCATTCCAGTGTGAACAAGCAGAAAGAGGTACTCGTCTTGTTCAGAGGCTCCGGCTAGTTTTTCGAGCAACTGGTTGACCGAGGTGAACGAATATGGGTTGCTGTTGTAGTTTCTTCTCAATTCGATGACATGGTTAACGCACTTGAAATCTGTGGGCTTGACACCCAAGCTATTGGGCAAATTCACGTCTGCTTTCAACTCCAATAACATAAAAACAAACCAGCTTAGTTCGTGCTCGCCAGCTAAATGAAGAGCTGTGTTGCCAGTTTGGGCCTCCTGGGAGTTGATCAACGTGTGGCACAATTTGTGGAGGTTCTTTTCCTTATCGGGGTTTGTGATTATCCACTCGAGGATTTTCCCAAAGTAGAATTTTGAGCTTCTTACGTTCTTGGTGGCCAGAAGCATCAAATGGTGCAAGAATGACTGGTGCTGGTTGTCGTAGAGCCACAAGGTAGGATGGAGCCATTGGCCAAGCAACTCCGGGAAGTTGCCCTTTTCCATGGCATTCGTGACCTGGATTGTGGCAATAAGAGGCGTTTCGCCCTTGTTATCGCCCCTGATAGGACTGCATATCTGAAGCTTAACAAAACTGCTCACTAGGTTAGTGGAGGCCAACGTCGATGCATAATGCAACGCGGTCTTTCCCAACGAGTCCAACGAAACATCCAAGTCCGAGGGCAGCCTGGAGTTCAAGAGCGGAGCAAAGCGGTTTTTGATGTCGTCTTGAGAGAGCGAGTCCTTGCTATCGGACTTGAAGATCTCGCTGAATTTGAGCTTTGCTTCCAGGACAATGGCACGGTCTCTTTCGTCAAAGGTCAACGGCGGCAAAGCGTAAGGGTAGTTTGGGTTAACAAGAGCGTCTAGCGAAGGAGCAGGAGCCGAGAACTTGCGTCTCTTGGAGGGGGAGTCTTCATGGTCGTCGGCGGCGATCGAGACACGCTTGGGAGACTTTTTCAACGACACCAGCGCCATTTTGGGGAGCTTCTCGTAGTCGTGCACGTCCACTAGGAACAAGCCCTTGATCAACTTGTACACGTCCAAGCGAATGGCTATGGATACTGCCTTATCGTAAGGGATCCAGAGCCCGCGGATCTGGGGCACCTCGTGGGCGGAGAAATCGTTGTAGAGGGGTGACGGCGCCTGGCTGTACTGCAGACTGGAGAGGATCTCGTTCTTCAAGTAGGCGGCCACCTGGTCGTCGGTGTAGATGTCCAAAAGCACCAAAAGACGGAGCATTTGAGAGACGTTGACGTAGGAATCCTGGACGCGGCGCAAGACCAGCGGCTGTGACTCCAGCGGCTCGAGGCCATACTCAAAGGATATCTGGATGAATTTCTGGCCCGAATACACGCTGGACGAGACGTGGGGCGAGGATAGGCTCGGCGAAGCGGCCGTCTTGGACGGCGTCTTGATGTGTGTGCCGTATAGCTGATTGGAAATAGAATTGGCGGTGGTGTCACCCGCAAACTGGGGAGATTCCATGGTGGGTGCGGCAAAAGGAAGAGACTAGTGCCGATGGAGACCGTGGAGATGGAGTGGTGTGGTCAGACGGCCAGGAAGTTTTCGTAAACGGAGACGTGTGGACCCGTACCTCCCGCGAACCGCGTGCGGCACTCTTACGAGGGAAGCCAGCGGGCGGCCGCCCGCCACCGGACTCCTGGGGCGGTTGTTTTGCGGGCCGTGTGCGGTGCGTATGCGCTGCCTGGGCCTTGGCTGCTGCGGTGCAGTCTGGCGATCCTTTCCCAGCACTCCCCAGTAGGGTGCCATCCGGGTCCTGCATGGTGCGCCTGCTCTCACATCTCATTGCATGCCCACCCTACACCCCAGCCATGGACTACTCCGACAGAGTCAACTCGAAAAAGGGCGCCGGTGCCGTGGCCGACAGGTCGCAGAGCAATGTGCAAACCAAGCGCCGCATCAAGGAGCTCTTGACCAGCCACGTCTTGGACCTAGACAACGACCCGTATGTCTTCAAGAACCACCTAGGCTTACTCGAGTGCCGTCTCTGCCTCACCACACACACGAACGAGGCGTCGTACATCTCCCATCTTGGCGGCCGCAAGCACTCCATGAACCTTCAGCGGCGCCGTATCTTGGAGGACAAAAACTCCGACTCCAAGCTGCAGCCGCAGGGCATTTCGGTGAACGCCGTGGAGACAAGGCATTGGAAGAAGATCGGCAAGCCTCTTTACAACGTCACGAAGATCAGAGATGAGAGTACGCTACGTACTGGCATATTGATCCAGCTACAGCTCTCTCGCATTGTTGCCGAGGAGCCCAGCTTTCGGTTCCTTTCCCACTTCGAAATGTCGGCCAAAAACCAGAGTTTATGCAAGGCGTTTTTGCAGAAAAAAAAGACCGACATTGAAGACGACGACGTTGACGCCAGCTCGTGGCAGTACTTGGTGGTCTCTGCAGAGCCCTACGATAACATCGCCATCGCCATGCCTAAGGCGTTGCAAGTGGAGAAGCCCAACTCCAGCGAAATGAGCGATAGTTACTGGTGGTTCTGGGACCGCGACTCGAAGGAGTACTTTATCCAGTTTTTGTTTGCTCTGTGATGTTGCTTTTCGATGAGCGTCTGGAAGCAGTGCTGAAACACCGGCTGTTTCGAAGCAGGAAACTCCAATGCGCCTTGATCTGCAGTGGCTGAAGATAACGTCTGTCACCCGTCTGGAACCAAAAGCCAATTAAAAGCCAATCAAAAGACTGAAAACTTGAGGCAATGATGTGTCCAGCACCCGTACATCCCCAGTCCGGCATCTAGGCGCGCATGCGACCGTCATAGTGAAAGGTGGATCACATGAAGCGACCCACTCCAATGCCCACCACCGAAAACCCCGGACTCTCGCCCATTCTATATCAGTGCAAGAAAGCGCACGAGCTCGTAAATGCCTTTCTCTCCGATACATTGGCCGTCGACCACCTCGACAAATTGTCTCCAAAGTACATCCCTCGGCCCCAGCGAAGACAAGTCGTGAAGGAGAAGGTCCGCAAGTCGCTCGAGGTCCTCCACAATAGCTTGGAAGTCCATGACCTAAGCGAGGTGGCCGTCTCGTACAACGGCGGCAAGGACTGCCTTGTCATGCTCATGTTGCTCATGTCGGCAATATACACCAAGTTGGTTGACAGCGGTCTTGAGTCACATGGCGATTACGCCTTGGATTCCATATACATCAACTCAGAGCTGCCATTTCCGGCATTGTCGGACTTCATTGACTCGTCCACCAAACAGTATGGGTTGAACCCAATAACCATCAAATCACAAATGAAAGAGGGCTTCGAATACTACTTGAGCAGCGTCAACCCGCAGATAAAAGCCATCGTCGTGGGCATCCGATATGCCGATCCTTATGGCAGCCAGTTGGACTATGAGCAGGAAACAGACCACAACTGGCCCAAGTTCGTGCGCATCCACCCAATCTTGCACTGGCACTATTGTGATATCTGGGACTTCATCATGGCATGCAACTTAGAATACTGTTCGTTGTACGACCAGGGGTACACGTCGTTAGGCGGGGTCGAATCGACAGTGCCCAACATGTTTTTGAAAACACACACCACACATGGACCGCAGTATTTGCCGGCTTACATGCTAGAAGAATATGCCGACGAGAGGGAAAGGGTCGGCAGGACCAAGAAATAAAAGATACGTCTGCATGAGAGAAGCGACACAATAAACGCTTACGTAACCCGGTCCTGTTCCTTCTGGTGAACTGACGAGAAGGATGCTCGTCATACTTAGTCCTCGCCCGCATGGCTTTCTAGGAGAACTCTCTTGAAGTAATCCTCTGAGTGCGGCCCCACCCCGATTTCGCCCAAGGCTAGCTCGGCACTCGTGGCTCCCACTGATATGGGCACGTTTTCTTTGCCTTCTTTTTTGAGTTGCAATGTCTTCATGCGCAAATACAACTCCACCTCCTTCTTGTTGTTTTCGTCGATCTGGTTCTGGAGGTGCTGGATGAAGTCCACAGCCTGCGTCAATATCTGGCCTTTGTTGGGTTTCCCGTCCTTGGTGCCTGCAGCTCTATTCGTGATATCATCATACGCAGCGCCCCCACCGCTGGCAACGCCTCCTGCAGCATTCTCCTGCTCCTGGAAGTACGAGGCGGGAATAAGCGTGAGCAACTCCTGGATTTTGTCGTTGATATTGTCCCTTCTTTTCCGCTCGTTTCCCTGGTCTGCCTTTGAAAAATCCTCGTCGTCGTCATTATCGCTCTTGATGTGGTAAGCCGAGTTGCGCCTGGAATGAGGCTTAGTTACACCTCCTGACGACACGCCAAGCTGGCCGCCGTTGGCATGAAACGACTGGCTGAGCTGCTTCTTGATATCCGACGATTTCCCCAAGAGTTCCAGATTCACGGGGCTGCCTGTATCCACTCCGGGGCCCACGTTGATGGTCGGAACGCGTTGGGACGCGTTAGATAAGCTGTTGGTGGCGGAATTTTGCGTGGGTGGGGATAACTGCGTCGAGTCATATGTGTCCTTGACAAAGTCGTATCTCTCAAAGACCTCATAAGGGCTCTTGAACTCCATGACGAAGTGGAGAAGTGGGTGGGATGCATGTGCGCAGTCCGTAATTTCGCTGCTAGCCGTGCACCCGTACCTCCGCCATCTCCTGTCCCCAACTGCCCTCTATTGGCCAGCATCGGGTTAGAGAAGAATCAGTATTACGGCGAGCGACTCTAGCGCATTCCTCTTCTTGTGTCCTGTACTCTACTTCTTGTGGTACGCCTGTTCTATAATACATGCGAACGCCTAGGGCCTAGCAGGCGCAGCCAAAAGCCTCTTCGAGACCTTCCATCGGGACCTTCAGTTTGGCCAGTGGTCACGCTCGAGAAACCGCCTCCTGCTCAACTTCTTTCCCAACTTCCTGAACTTGTCCTCTATGTTCTTCGCCCGCTTCTCGTCCTCCTTGGACCAAATGGGCGACCCACCCGGGTTGTAGATTGCATCGCCGATGCGCATCTTGTGGTGAAGAGTCAAGATCTCCCTCAAGGTCGAGAACGTGACCAAGTCGCCCTCAAACCCGTTGTTCATCATTTCCACTAGAATCAACTCAATCTCGCACAACGACGACTTGCCGTAGAAAACCCAGTGGACTTTGATGATCTCGTTGTACGTCCGCTGGTTGCAGATGATCGAGTAGAGATTGAGGTTGTTTTTGGTCATGTTGAACAAGCTCAATGCCAAAGACCCGTCGTAGAACTTGTGGCACGTGACCTCGAGCATGTGGTTGAATATCACTGGCATCGTAAATGCATT
Organism: Metschnikowia drakensbergensis; assembly: GCA_002370475.1. Lineage (NCBI taxonomy): Eukaryota > Fungi > Ascomycota > Pichiomycetes > Serinales > Metschnikowiaceae > Metschnikowia > Metschnikowia drakensbergensis. The sequence goes on along the minus strand of NKYX01000010.1, from coordinate 117,946 downwards.
TAGTACCGGTTGCTCGGGGGTCTGCGAATTCAAATCCTTGGTTTCGGCACAGTACTGCTTGTGTCTTTCCAAATACTCTTGGACCGTCTCTCCCTTGAGTTTGTGGAGAAAAAATTTGGGCAGGTGGAGCACCTGACTGTCGAATCTGGCGAAAAAGTTCATGGCAAATAAAAGCAATTCTTTTTTGCTTGTGATTTCGTTCAAGTATTGCAAGGTGCTTGAGACACTATCGAGCGATTGTGTTTCCAACGTCTTTGAATCCTTTGGAGGTAATTTCTCCAAACTCATCAATTCAATTTTCTCCAGTTTGGGTTTCACCACTTGCGTCGTCACATCGTCAGCTTCGGTTTTCGGTTGTTCGGTGAATGACTCTTGTAAATTTATGAGCACCTGCTTCTGAAGCCGATCAACGTTGACTTCATTTTCTTGACTTTTGGAGTACGTCTCGAAGATTTTCCGAAATAGCTCATTCTCTGACTCAATGACTGACTTGGAGCCTTCGCTGTCTGCGGAAAATATTTTAGATGTAGTGTCGAACTCTCGGTCAAAAGTCTTGAGCTCGGAGTTTTCACTGATTTCGTCGAGAAGTGTATCAAGCTCCAGAAATCGGTCGTTGTTGTCTGCTTCCATCTCAACACCTTGTTTCATGTTTCTGTCCTCAACGAGATCGTCGAATAAGGAATTTATGTCATGCAAGCGTTGCTCTCGCTTCTCATCAAATTCTTTTTTCGCTGGGCTACCCGTCATAATGGTCAGTGGTTTATCCTCCATTCCTGGCAACTCGATATCTAGCTTGAAAATGTCATTTTTCGTGGAGCTCAAACGGTACAGCCCAGCAGGTCTGGGTCCTATCCCGGGGGCAAATGCCGCTCTATAACTCGAAGTTGGGATGTGAAGCTTCCACCCCTGTCCTATCGTTAGTAGAGCCCTTGGTCTGAAGGTACTCATTGCAGGTGACATGATCTACCGCACGTTATTTTTCAGTGCGGCATCATGGCTTCTGGTTGTGTATGGAGCAAGTGCGACCAGCCTCCTAACACCCGAATCGGAACCTGAATGAAATGAAAACAACACAGGCCAAAAAGTGGTCATCGGTGAATTCTTTGAATCAAGCTTTCCGTAAGCCGATTTCTCGTGGGTGGTATACCGAACTTTCAGACAGGTGCCCAGGTGCATGACTCTTCATTTGAGACTACTCGATAGTTGGTTCTAGGACCACAAAATCGGGCTCCGGCAAAATCACAGGCTTCTGCAGTGCGGCCTTGGACATCCTCTCCTTATTGATCACTTTGTAGACGCCCCTCTCGGGCGCACTCTCAAGCTCGAGGTTGTCATGGCTTTCCCCAACGAGCAGTGGGTAGTCGGGATGATCGATATTCCAATCTTCGCCGAGTTTGTCACAGAGGTAACTCACCGCATCGTCACAGTATCCGAGGAAACTGACGTCAAAGTTGCAATGGTGAATGGGGTCTCTGTTGATGAGGATTTGAGGCACCGAGGGCGAGACCTTATCCACGATCTCGGCAACGGGCGCCACTTTCAAAGACGTGCCGATGCTGATCACCAAGTCGCAGTCTCGAAGATCTTGGTTGATTGCCCGGTGGAATTTGGCCGGTAAAGCCTCGCCAAAAAAGGTGATATTAGGCTTTATGACGCCGTAACTCTCATCGACATAGACCGAGTCGCTGTTGAGGAGCTTTTTCCTCTTCGAGTCACACTTGGGACAGTAGGCAATCTCTTTCTTCCTTATAGCTGGGTATATCGTCTCGCCTTCAACTTCGTACCCACATGTCACGCAAGTGGCTTGACCGAACGAGCCATGGCACTGAATCAACCTGTCCCTATCGATTCCCGCGTTGGCCTCCAAATTGTCGATGTTCTGCGAGTAGTTTCTCAAGAGCTTGCCCTTATCCTGAAGAAGCTTTATGAACTTGTGCAATGGCGCATAGATGTTGTCCGGGGGCAAGATCATATGGGCTATGGAATAGAAGATGGAGGGATCCGAATGGAAGATCTCCAAATCAAACACCTCCTGAGGGTCAGAGAGGCCCAAGTTCGAGATCTGCGAATAGAAACCTTCGGAGGATCTGAAGTCGGGAATGCCGAGACTGGTGGAGATCCCTGCGCCCGTGATCACCAATATTTTGTTGCAGGACTTCAAACTGCGGAGCACATCATCCAAGCATTCGAAATTTTCGAGCCGGGGCCGCAACTGCCGGACTCGCTTCATGGCCAAATGTAGAAGCTTGATCAACTGTAGCAAGTTCTCGCCGTCGGCCAACGGCGGGAGGTTTTTCGGCACGAAACCCAACTTCAATATCAAGTTGACGATGTTCTCGCTGGACGCTGTGGCCGGCAAATAGTCCTGTAGGAACGCCATGACGCCCTTTTCCTTCAAGTACTTGCGTGTTTCGTAGACTGTACGCTTCGAAGCACTCAAGGGGGGCCTTCCGTCGCCCAACGGTTCTTCGGTAGACTTCTCCGGATGCGGCAGAGCTTCCTCCAAGTCCGAGGAGTCCACGCTTTGTGCTGACAGCGAGTCCGACAAGCTGTCAATTAGAGCGCCGGTAGAAGGCTCGGGCAAAGAGCCTGTAGTCTGGGGGGTTTCACTTGACTCGGAGTCGCCGGAGTGGGAAGACTCGGAGTCGCTTGCTTGCATGAAGGGTTTAGTAAACAGGGCCATGGGCACTTTGGCGGATGGCAGGGGCTGCGGCGCAAGCCGTGGTTTTTTGGCGACGGTTGCCTCGGGCTCCAGGTCCGAGTCGATGAGAACAAAGCTGTTGACAGGCTTAGACATGATCTGCGCTGTATGAGTCAGTAGGGTAGGTATTGTGAGGGCCTAAGAACTGTATTCGCAGTGCGCGGCCGCACGCGAACCAGACGCGGCTCTACACCTGCGAGCGTAGAGCAGGGAGCGTTTGCATGGAGGCTGTTTTGGGTTGGTTGGGTTGGTTTGATTTTGTTTTTCGTTGGTTTGATTTTGTTTTGGGTTGGGTTGGTTTGTTTTGTTTTGGGTTGGGTTGGTTTTGGGCTGGTTTGATTTTGTTTTGTTTTGTTTTTGGTTGGTTTTGTTTTGTTTTTGTTGCTTGGTTGGTTTAGTATTAACGTAGTTTGGTCACTCTGGTGGCTTCACGTGCCTCGAGGCTAGCAACTGCGTAGACACCAATCTCTGGGAGAAGCCAAGACAATCTGCAGGGGTATCTGCAGGAGCAACCAAAGGTTAGGGTCAGTCAGCGAATGCACGGGTCGAGGCCACGGGAGGCCAGAGAGAAGCCATTAGAAGTGTGCAGTAGAAGCCGACAAAAAGCAGGCCCTGCCTGCCAATACCAGTCTTTTGGTGTATCACTACTGCGCGCAGCATACAGGTTGGATAGTAGCACCAATTCTCAGCGCACTTCCCGTCGCAGTCGCACGTTTTCCAGTGCACTTCCGCAGTCGCACATTTCTCCAGTGCTTCCCGCCGCAGTCGCACATTTCTACAGCGCGCTATGCGCTACAACCAATGCTTGGTTTTCGCGCCTGAAACGCGGCGTGCGCACGTGCAGTATCCCTGTCGACGGCCATATTTTTTCCACCTCAGAACCTTCGCCTCCACAGTAGCATGTTGGATAACGTCGAATTCATCAAGACCCCAAAGGCTCCTGTGCAGCCAGCGGCATCCAGTGAATGCGGAATCCTCACCACGGACTCCCCCACCATCCACAATGCCCCCTTGCCTGCTGACGGTCCCGGAAGTAAGCACTTCTCCAACCTCGCCTTGGGCGGCTTCTTGGTGCTTATTCCCTACTTTGCCACCCGCAAGTTGGGCTTGGGCTTCAAGACCTGGGTGTTCTTGGCGCTTGTGTTTGCCATCCCCATCTTGATGGCCTACTGGACCATCTTGTCGTCGTTCTCTCCCCGCTTGAACGAGAAGGTCAAGTATCCAGGAAAGCCGATTTCCCACTACTTGGAGTTTCACACCCCTGAATTGAAAGCCAAGTACGAAACCAGCAACAACGGCCAGGGCTCCAAGATCCCTATGGAGACCTTCCACGAGTTGTACTTCGACAACAAGGTCTCCTTCAAGGGCGACTGTTTGGACGTCTTGGAGTACAGACACGACTGGTGTACTTTCAGATTCACGCTCTCGCTTTTCCGCTTCTTTTTGTTTGGTATGATACCCGAGGTCATCATGCACTCCAAGTCTCAGGACGAGGAGCAGGTCAGAGACCACTACGACCGCGGTGACGACTTCTACACCTGGTTCTTGGGCCCTCGCATGATCTACACCTCTGGTGTGATCAGCGACATCACCAAAGAAGAGACCTTGGAGGAATTGCAAGACAACAAGTTGAACATTGTGGCCTCGAAGATCCAATTGAAGGAAGGTGACCACGTTTTGGACTTGGGCTGTGGCTGGGGTTCCTGGGCTGCGTTCAGCTCCTCGCAATTTGGCGCCAAAGTCACTGGTGTGACCTTGGGCAGAAACCAAACCAAGTGGGGTACGGAATTGATGGCCAAGTACGGCGTCACCTCCGAACAATCCAAGATTGTGTGTTGCGACTACAGAGACTCGCCTAAATCTGGCAAGGCCAATGGCAAGTACGACAAGATCACGTGTCTCGAGATGGCTGAGCACGTTGGAATCAGAAGATTCGGCGCCTTCTTGGACCAGGTCCGCGAGGCTTTGGAGGATGATGGTTTGTTTTTCTTGCAGTACGCCGGGTTGAGAAAGACTTGGCAATACGAGGACTTGAACTGGGGTTTGTTCATGAACAAGTACATTTTCCCCGGTGCTGATGCATCTACTCCTTTGGCTTTCGTGGTTTCCGCTTTGGAGTCCGCCGGTTTCGAGATTGTCACCGTTGACAACATCGGTGTCTCGTACTCCGCCACTTTGTGGAGATGGTACAGAAACTGGATGGGCAACAAGGACAAGGCCGTCAACAAGTACGGAATCAAGTGGTTTAGAATCTGGGAGTACTTTTTGGCCTCCTCCACCATCACGTCTAGACAGTCCGGAGCCACGTGCTACCAGTTCGTGTTGAGAAAGAACATCAACTCGTACCACAGAATCAACTATGTCCCAGCCATGAAGGGAACCTTGACCCCTGCGCAAGAGGGCATCAAGTGGGCAAAGGAGTAAAGCATTTCGTGTGAATAGTCTCTTAGTGGTAGTATATACTGCAAAGAATCATTGTCTCCCAGTGCAAATGCCGTTTGTAGTCACGTGGAGGCCTGACTCCTCCGGGAGATAGCCTCATCACGTGGAAGGCTCCGCCGCGCCGAGCGCTCGCATGCTTTTAACGCCGGCACCGGTCCTGCATTGATAACGGCCCGGCCATTTCGGCACCACTCCCACTCCACATCCGTTCGTCCGTCCGTCCCCATTTCGTGCTCAGGAGCCTCTTCTTATATTTGAATGTGTATCACTGTGGGCCCGGGGCAAAAAGGCATGTGGTTCGGCCCGGGGATCCGCTCGGCAGTTGCCGGTATCCGGGCAAAATCACAGGTCGATAAAGTTCCGCCGCGCCGGAGAAAAAAGCGGCGCCCGGCGCGCGTGCCTCTCGTATGCGGTGCGATAGCGTAAGCCCGTGCCTCCCCTGCCGGAGCTGCGCGCATCACACGCATTCTGACTCCGATCACCGCAACATCCGCTGGATACAAAACCTGGGGTATGCGACCCTTGATGTCACTATATAAGGCCGCACGTCGCTCCCCAACGCAGAGGTTATCCTTTTTTTACACAACGGAGTTTTGGTAGTCACGCTGTTATTTATTGTCAGTAACCGAACTCGCTGATTATTCTTGAGAACTACACCATGGCCTCCCCTTTCCCAACCACATCTTCAAAGATTCAGGGTGTCCAGATCTTGGGCCCCGTGCCTTCAAACGCCAAGCACATCTTCAACCCTGAGGCTCTTGCATTGGTTGCCACTTTGCACAGAAACTTCAATGGCCAAAGGAAAAAGTTGTTGGCCAACAGAAAAGAGCAACAGAAATTGAGAGACCAAGGCGTCTTGCCCGACTTTTTGCCCGAGACGAAGGCCATCAGAGAAAACTCCGCCTGGACAGGTCCACCTTTGGCTCCGGGTTTGCAGGACAGAAGAGTCGAGATTACCGGTCCCACCGATAGAAAGATGGTGATCAATGCATTGAACTCCGGTGTTGCCACTTACATGGCAGACTTTGAGGATTCCTTGACTCCAGCCTGGAACAACTTGGTCGATGGCCAAGTCAACTTGTATGATGGTGTGCGCAGAAACTTGACTTTCAACTCCAACGGAAAGCAGTACAAGCTCAACTTGGAGGAGGGCAGACACATTCCCACTTTGATTGTCAGACCAAGAGGCTGGCACTTGGAGGAAAAGCACGTGTTGGTGGATGGCGAGCCGGTCTCGGGAGGTATCTTTGACTTTGCCCTCTACTTCTACAACAATGCTAAGGAGTCCTTGGCCAGAGGCTTTGGCCCTTACTTCTACTTGCCTAAGATGGAGCACCACTTGGAGGCCAAGTTATGGAATGACATCTTCTGCCACGCTCAGGACTACATCAAGATCCCAAGAGGCACTATCAGAGGATCCGTTTTGATCGAGACCTTGCCTGCTGCATTCCAAATGGACGAGATCATCTACCAGTTGAGGCAACACATTGGAGGCTTGAACTGCGGAAGATGGGACTACATTTTCTCGTACATCAAGTCTTTGAGAAACCACAAGGAGTTCATCTTGCCAGACAGACTGCAGGTCACCATGAGCGCTCCATTCATGGCTTCCTACGTGAAGCTCTTGGTCCACACCTGTCACAAGAGACAAGTGCACGCGTTGGGAGGCATGGCTGCGCAGATCCCTATTAAGAACGACGAAGCCAGAAACAGAGCCGCCATGGAGAATGTTGCAAAGGACAAGTTGAGGGAAGTCACTGCTGGCTGCGACTCGTGTTGGGTTGCACACCCAGCATTGGTGCCTGTTGTCTTGAAGGTGTTCAATGAGCACATGAAGGGACCCAACCAGATCAATGTGCCTCCTCGGGTTCCTTACAAGGCTGTCACCGCAAGAGACTTGTTGAACCCATATGTGCCGGAGGCCAAGATCACCGAGCAGGGTATCAGAGTCAACTGCATCATCGGTTTGTCATACATTGAGGCATGGTTGAGAAACATTGGATGTGTCCCAATCAACTACTTGATGGAGGATGCAGCCACTGCTGAAGTGTCTAGATCGCAGCTCTGGCAATGGGTGACCCACGGCGCGCGCACCGATGTGGGCAAGAAGATTGACAAGGCCTACGTTGCACAGCTCTTGCAAGAGGAAGCAGACAAGTTGAGCAGCTCTGCCAAGGCAGGCAACAAGTTCAAGAGGGCCTTGGAATACTTCAAACCCGAGGCCTTGGGAGAGAAGTACTCTGATTTCGTCACGACATTGATCTACGACGAGGTCACCACGCTCGGCAGAGCTCAACCTGCGGAGAAGTTGTGAACTGGAAAACTGAATTGAATAAACAATATAAAGGTATAAATCGAGAGTAAAAATTGGAACAGGGATGATTATTGAGGCGAGGGTCATGGACTTGAAGAATAATAATTTGAGAGTAAGGGACATGAGGGAGGAAAAAGGAAAGAGGAAAAAGGAAAAAGGAAAAAGGAGAAAAGGAGAAGGGAGAAGGGAGAGGAGTAAAGAGTGACACAAGGCTAGCCCTTCGGAGTTGTAATAAGAAACCATTTTTGTCATTCATTTCATTGCAAATAAGCAGGAATAGCCCGATTCCAAAGTGGTGTGTTTTTTGATTTTCAGCCCGAGCGCGTTATGATAAAACAAAGCACTCCTGTGGCCAATTCACAAACCTGCGTCCGTCTACACCCACAGTAAATCACCACAGCCCCAACCGCCCGAACAGCACCCACTAACCTTAACCTAAAAGCCGAACAGATCTCCAAACAGACCCCCAAACAGACCCCCAAACAAACGCCCAAGGCGGCACGGGCCCAAGGTGGACGGGCCCAAGGTGGACGCCGGAAACGTAACGGGCCGCACGTGACCGTCGCGCGTGCAGTCGCTGATTAGCCAGGCTCTCCGAAAGGAGCGCGCGCACACGATTTCAATGGCTCGCGCCCGCGCCCGGCCAGTTTCTGGAAGGCATTGTTTCAGGCCATATATTCGCGCTCTTTTCTCGTACATCGCACCCCACACCGACACAGCCTGATACTGCGAAACCACGCTAAAAATTCCACATAAACCGTACCCTTCCGCCGCATTGGGACCGTTGCCTTCCGCTTGACAAACCGGAAATCGTGCTCTCAAAAGTCAGACCGACAAAACATTCTGCATCACTGCAACCATGATGAACACAAGGCAGAAACGGCTTCTTGGCTTGGCCGCCGTGGCCATCACCATTCTCACATTTCTCTTCATCAACAAACACAAGTACGGCTTGGAAACCGGCCTGAAGATCATCACCAGCGAAAAGCCTTTGATAGACTCACACATCAATGACTCGGTGGATGAGGCCATCAACCGGGAAATCTTCAAAACGAAGGAGGTGGAGGAGAAGGACGATGCCGCAGACGACAACGCCGCGGACTCGTTGTCGAACAAGCTGAGTGACGGCGCGTTTGACCCGGCCAAGGAGTTTATTGCAATCCGCATGATGGCGCCGGTGTCCGTGTTCTCCAAGTCACGGTGTCCATATTCGAGAAAATTGAAGGAGCTCTTGCTGCAGAATTACGCCATCACTCCTCTGCCCCAATACATTGAGTTGGACAAACACAAACACGGCGGAGAGCTTCAAGAATACATTGGGCTTGTGACCCAGAGAAAGACGGTGCCCAACGTTTTGGTGGGCTTCGAAGCCACCGCGAGTAACGGCGGGTATGACGAGTTTGCGGCCTTGCATAACGAGGGCAAGTTGGCGGCCAAGTTGATGGAGTGGGGTGGCAAGGACCTTCTGGTGGTGAGGCTCGAGGTGCCCTCCAACTCCTAGACTCTACACGAGTTGGGCGAAGTATGTATTGGCGGATTCGGGAACTCTAATGTACGACTAATCTTATTATCAGAGCACGGCCAGAGCGCGTCTCCGAGATGCGTACTCGGCGGTCTCGTAAATCGGTACTCGGCGGTCTCAAATCGGTACTCGGCGGTCTCGTAAATGGTGGGTACTATGAATACACGGTGTCTCTTGCAGATGTAATATTAAATACACAAAAAATCCTGTGATTTTAGAACTTGGCGAATTGCTTAGTCTTGGCGGCAGAAACAGACACCTTGAGGACGTTGAACCTAACGGTCTTAGACAAAGGTCTACATTGACCAACAACGACAACGTCACCTTCTTGGACACGGAAAGCTGGGGAAACGTGGGCAGCGACGTTCTTGTGTCTCTTCTCGTATCTGTTGTATTTTGGGACGTAGTGAAGGTAGTCTCTTCTGATGATAATGGTTCTGTGCATCTTGGTGGAGACAACAGTACCGGTCATGATCTTACCTCTGATGGAGATGTCACCGACAAATGGACACTTCTTGTCGATGTAAGAACCGTTGATGGCGGTGGCTGGGGTCTTGAATCCCAAACCGACTTCCTTGACCCATCTCTTGGCCTTCTTTTGGGCCTTAGCCTTTGGGTTGGTGAAGATGTGTGGTTGCTGGTTGTTAGTATGCATTCGGAGAACATTTGGGCCATCATCGTCGACTTCGGTGTCTTGGGGTTGCAATTGGCCCGCATGGGAAGGGGTTCGGGGAGCTTGCGTCGGGCACCCAAAGAGCCATCATCTCAGACACACGGGTATATGATGTGGCTTCCGTGGCGGAAACATACCTTTTGGAAAGCTCTCTCAGATTGAACAGTCAATTCAGTGGCCATCTTGTCGAGTGTTTTGTCTAGTATCTAGCTTCTTGTTGTAAGATTTTTTTTCGTAGTAGAGGTCGCGGGAGAAATTTTCAAGCGTGCGGTGCTCAGACCGGGCGCGCGTGCAGGCGGTCAGGGCTGGAACCCTAGTGTGCTCGCACTGCAGCATTCACAGCAGCCTACTTCTGGCCATGGCCCGCTGTTCGGGCTTCACTAGCGGAGTGCTTCGTGCACGTGCTGCTGGTTATGTCGAAGTACATGACGCCTACATTTGTACTGGCTTTGGCGCCCGACCACACCTTCGCAGTCGAGACGCTCGAAAGAGCCCAAAACACGTGAGTGAGTAGTTAATGCTGACACCTTTAAGCTGGCCCTCGCAGCTTTCTTACTGAGATGTCCCCTTCAGCGAAATTAGCACCATTGCACTTCCACTCCCAGGTGCTGACAAACCGTAGTTGCGTTTGTGTATGACTGGCTTGTGACTCGCTGGTGTGACTCGCTGGTGTGACTCGCTGGTGTGACTGGCTGGTGTGACTGGCTGGTGCGAGTGGTCGGTGCTTGACTCTTTGGTGCTTGACTGGTCGGTGCTTGACTCGTTGCCGCATTGACTCTTTGCCGCATGGTGATAAGACCTTTCCTTCGGGACTGCACAGAGCGGCACGAGTCCGACTGCATCATAACAAGATGGCGCGGGGACTCACATCACTGCTTAGCCACACAAAGCTCATGGCGGACGAAAGACTACCGCAAAAGCTTAACATCCCCAAGCTTCGAGTGTCTTCCCACTCTTTCAATGACACCAGCAACGCTGCGTTCGCGAACGCTAGCCACAGAACTGTGTCGTCCTCCACATCCATCCTAAGCACGCCCAGCAACAATATCCGGAAAGTGCAGCAGATGAACCCCCAGGGCCGGTCCCGGGCAGCATCTAAAGGCAAGAGCAAGCCTTCGGATCTCAAAATCGCTGGAGTGTCGTCCACCGCCGCCACCACCAAGAAGCTCTTGAATCTCCTGAAGCTGAAGAAGTCATATACACGCCTGCGCCCCTTTGTGCTCCGCAAACCGGCCAACATGACCATGTACGACTACTCTGTGTTTCTGAAACGACTCTCCAACGACCTGCCAGACGACGAAGACTCGAGATGGAAACCCTTGGTCAAGAGCTCGCAGATCCGCGCCTGGGAGTCCGCAGAGAAGATTACTTCCAACATCATATTCGACAACGAAAAGAAATCGGATGTGGAGGTTTTCGAGGATGGCCACGAGTCTCTGGACTCGAGCGTCTGTAACGATACGCTTGAAGCGGGAGCACTGCCTCCCTCGCACAATCAACGTGTTCTACGCTCGCTTCCACACTATACGAAGGGCGAGCTCAACGTGATCTTGGACAAGTTCGAGGAGCTCCGCACGACGAGGCATAAGGTTGATTACACCGAGTTTGAAGAAGGTGAAAAGAAGGCCTTGTGGATTTATCGCCAGCAGCAAAGTGTATCGCAAGAGAGGGCATTCAATGCAAACCACACGCTACAAGGCAAGAAGAAAGTGCAGGTTTTTCACAAAAAAGAGCTCTTGCACAAACTCTTTGGCTACTCCAACAGCTTGAACCAGGAGCACATAACAAATAACTCGTCGTACTCTGCTTACGACAATGTCTTCAATGCACAAAAGGCATTCCACGAGGACAAAGACGAGATAATGGGCCTATTGGAGGAGGACGCTGCATTCGAGCTGGATCTCGAAGCAGTGCGCCAGCGGCATCTCCTGATGTCCAAGACCTGGGAGTCTTCCGAAAACGGTGCCGGTCATGGCTTGGGCAATTCCGGCATTGCGGAGCTCGCGCATTCTTGGCTCACGGTTTCTTACGAGAAAGAGTTGAGTGCTGACGGTTCAGACTCTCATGGAGTGGAAAATGGCGATCTCAACGAGGTGATGGCCTGTACCATCAGCCACCTCAAGCAATGCGTGAAGGATGCCTGTGACAGCGAAAATGCTTAGACAGATGCTTGGCTACATGATATTGAGTCAATACTGCAATCAAGGAGTATGGAGCAGCTACAACGATGACTCCGCCGGCAAATTTTCGCCTACGGCTCCAAATTTCTGTCGTTGGCTCGCCCAACTCTGCCCATGTGTACGCATGCAGTGTGCTCCATCTGATTATAAAGAGGCAAGAGTCATGCTCCGGTGATCGTCCACGTGTGCAGTCGCTCGCCTGTGGCGGATGCGCAAGAGTCTCCAAGCATTAGTAATTCAGCAAAGTGTGCGTATACCGGAGCAGTGCGATAGGTATCGGGTCCATAGAGCACCTCGGCGCCCATCTATGTTTGCTCTGGCTAAACAGCATATTAATAAACCGTTGCTACGCCTCAATTCTATACAAAGACATTTCAGCATGGCACCTACAAAAGGCTCAATCGCAAAGCACTACGACTACTTGGTAATCGGAGGTGGTTCTGGAGGTGTGGCTTCCGCCCGCCGTGCAGCCCAGTATGGGGCTAAGGTGTTGGTGGTGGAAAGCAACTTCAACAAACTTGGCGGCACCTGTGTCAATGTCGGATGCGTTCCCAAAAAAGTCATGTGGTACGCTGCAGATGTGGCCCACAAGAAAGAACACTTGTATGCATACGGACTTTCGAAGGAGAAGCAGCACTTGGAATTTGGCGATTTTGACTGGGCCAAGCTCAAGGAGAAGAGAGACAACTACGTGACCAGATTGAACGGAATATACGAGAGAAACTTGGCCAACGAGAAGGTGGATGTCATCTTTGGCCGTGCGTCTTTCGTGAATGAAGAGGGCGATGTGGAGGTGACCTTGACAGGCGACCAGAAGGTGAACTTTTTGTCCGAGCTGTTTAAGAAGGACGAGAAGTTGACGTTTTCGTCTGACAAGATCTTGATTGCCACCGGAGGTGAGGCCATTATTCCACCCGCCGTGGAGGGCACTGAGTTGGGAATCACGTCTGACGGATTTTTCGAATTGGCCCAGCAACCGAAAACCGTTGCTATCGTCGGTGTCGGCTACATTGGCGTGGAGCTTGCAGGTCTCTTCCAGAGCTTGGGAACCCAGGTGCACTTGATTGCCCGTGGAGAAACGGTGTTGAGATCTTTTGATGAGGTGATTCAAAACACCATTACCGACCATTACATCAACAAATTGGGCGTCAACATTGTCAAGAACTCCAGCGCTGAGAAATTGGAGAAGGTGGGTGATAAAGTGAAGGTCCACTTGAAGGACGGCAAGACCTTGGAGGTTGATCAGCTCATCTGGACAATCGGCAGAAAGGCATTGACCGACATTGGCTTGGACAAGACCGGAATCCAGTTGTCCAAAACTGGCCACGTCGTTGTCGACGAGTACCAAGAGACATCCCACAAGAAGATTTACTCTTTGGGAGATGTCGTTGGTAATCATGAATTGACACCTGTTGCTATTGCCGCAGGACGCAAGTTGTCCAACAGATTGTTTTCCGGCCTGGAGGCGCATGCCAAGGACAAGTTGGACTACACCAACATCCCCTCAGTGATTTTCTCGCACCCTGAAGCTGGATCCATTGGATTGACAAGCAAACAGGCCATTGAGAAGTATGGTGAGGAGAACGTCAAGATCTACAACAGCAAGTTCACAGCCATGTACTATGCCATGATGGACTCGGATGAAGAGAAGGCTCCAACGGTATACCGGGTGGTTTGCGCCGGCAAGGAAGAGAAGGTTGTTGGTCTCCACATTGTCGGAGACTCCTCTGCAGAGATCTTGCAAGGTTTTGGAGTTGCCATCAAAATGGGCGCCACCAAGCAGGACTTTGACAACTGTGTTGCCATCCATCCCACCTCTGCCGAGGAGCTTGTTACTTTGAAGTGATGAAGTTATCATTAGTATATATAGAGTGAAAGAGTTCAATGCATCTCATCGAGCGCGTAGGCGGAGTTTAAAGGAAGTTAGTAGTGAGGTGATAATGAGCTGGCTCTGATCACTGAGGCTCCGGTATTCAGCTCTGGTAGCAGGATGGTCCGGGCTCGTTCAAGTCCTCTTTCTGGGGCCCCGGACAGGAGGCCTGGGTCTATCTCCAGGCTTCACAAAGAACATGGGGGCATTTCTCAAGATATCGGGGACACTCACAAAGCGGATCATGGAGCCCCGCACAAACACCTGGCTCATATAAGACGTTTCGCCGGTTCTGCCTTTCGTTCTAGTCACGTCGGCTAAAGACAAATTCATGTTGTCCTCGTTCTCGAGAAGCTTTCCGCGGTACGTATCACCGGTTGTAAGCTCCAACGACACTATGTGGCCCTGTGCTTCATTTAGTAGGCGAACGGGTATGCTTGCAGACATGTGTGTGAAGCAATCAGTTAATGGCGTATGAAGCAAATAGCTAAGGCGTGTGTGTGAAAGAGTGCGAAGAGTGCACTCAATGAGACCAGTCTTCTCCACTCGTACACGTTTAGTGACTGTGACCGGTAAGTCGTATATTTTTGACACATTAGGGACCCTCTGCACCTTCGTACTACACTTACATTCACTACATTGATATAGATCTCATGTAGACTCAGAATCATTTAGACTCAGAATCATTTAGACTCAGAATCATTTAGACTCAGAATCATGTAGACTCAGAATCATGTAGACTCAGAATCTCATGTAGACTCTCAGACCCAGACTCAGACTCACTCAGACTCTTTACACTTATCTCCACATTCGTCATCCAATCTCGCCTTGCCCTTATGAAGCCTGCGATGGGAGAGAAGATCGGTACTTTCTCTGACTAGTGGATGTTGAGGTCCGAGTCGCATTTAATACTCCATGTGCCATGCACGCAACCAGGTCGCACATATCGGTAGCCATATCTGGCGTTCGTATATTGTGACGGTCGCTAGGCGAATGACACATACCCCGTAGCCGGCTTATCTTTTGCTCCAGTTTGCTCCAGTTTGTTTCAGTTTGCTCCGACCATACTATCGCTGGTGTCGCTATCCCTCCAGCTCCATGAAAGAAAAGGTCCGCAAACGGGTGCCCGTATCGTGTCTTAACTGCAAAAAGCGAAAGGTTAAGTGTGAACGAGGGAGACCGTGTGCCGGCTGCATCAAAAACAACGTGCCGCATCTCTGTGTGTACGTAGAGCCAGACTGGGCCCAGTCGCTGGTGAAGCTTGACGACCCTCTGAGGATTCGCTCGGGGCCTGAAGAAAACGACTCTTTGCGGCAGTCTTTGGAGGCGCAGATCGCCTCTCAGGCTAATGAGATCAGATGCTTACGAGCTCGCCTTGAGCATGCCCACAAGGGCCCGCTGAAGAAGCCCGAGACTGTGGAAAACGCTCGAGCGTCTGCTCCTGCTCCGGAGTCCACTCTCTCCGATATCCCGCTCACGGTGTTGGCAAAACTCAGCACTGCGACAAGGCCGGAGTTGAAAGTCCTTCGAAATGGCTCATATCTGATGTCTGGCTTCAAGGTCCTGCAGAAAGCCGGTCTCTCCTCCACCCCACTCTATACCATCTACCTGTGGCTCAACATCATCAAACTTGACCCGCAGCTCACGGCGCTTTGGTTCCGCGTCACCAACCTCCAGAAATCTTACCACTTATACAAAACTTCGTTGCTACGAAAAGA
Source organism: Metschnikowia drakensbergensis (assembly GCA_002370475.1). Lineage (NCBI taxonomy): Eukaryota > Fungi > Ascomycota > Pichiomycetes > Serinales > Metschnikowiaceae > Metschnikowia > Metschnikowia drakensbergensis. Next base: position 102,526 of record NKYX01000010.1, on the reverse strand, counting down.
GATGCCTCTGTATGGCGGGCAGCTAGTGCGTTCGGACTCGGCGGAGTCTAACGACTCCAATTCCTGTGGCCATCACAAGTGTCCTGTGGTTGCATGCGAGTTCAATCTCATGCTTGAGGAGTCTGAAAATGCTCTTGAGAAACCTGTCGCTCAGCAACCCGTCTCCTCCCTGGCCGCCGTGCTCAGACCAAATGGATGTCCTATGGACAAAATCAGAAGTTCCACGCAGAGCTCCGATGCGCTTGAGCTATTGAGGTGCTTGCAGAATATGTGGGGCAAAATCGTTGGTTCCGCCACCAACTCCGAGCCCTTGAACCACTCGCAGCTTTGCTTCATCATATCCTTTTATTTGGACGACTTTGACTATCCAGATTCCACGAAGGAAACCCTACTATCGAATGAGACGGAGTCGTGCCACCTTTTCAGGTTCTTCAAGAGAGACATTATCTCCATCTTCATGAAAGACCCAGACAATGGCCAACCTTATCTCAACCTCGGTGCCTTTTCGACGGAGATGAGCGATGTGGAGGTGATCTCCTTTCTCCGTTCAAAGGCAGTTTTTTTGTGCATGCTTGCGTTGATAGTGGAGGAATCCTTGGATCGTCTAAGCGAGAGGCAGAGCTTGGGCAACGATTTGTTGCCCCGCCTTCAGAGCTCGTTTCCAGAAGGCTTTCCCGGGCGGAAATTTGCGATTTTGTCGCATGTCACTGATACCATTCAATTTCTCTTCCAAAGTTCTGATTCCCCGACTACCTCGGGCTCCTGCCAAAGCAAGCTTGCCGCAGATCTCGAAGGTCTGCTAGCAATGATTGTGTTGTTGCTTGCCAATATGAACAGAACATACTCGCTTTATGAACGACAAAGCGCTGCAGTTGACTGCCGGTCTGCATTCTCCTTCTCGCTTGCCAAGTTTTTCCTTTTGGTGAGGCATGAGGACCAGTCATTGCAAATATGGTGTGATCCTCTGATGGTTGAACTCAGTGATTCTTCGCTCAACGAAAATGCCATGCTTGGTGTTCTCTTGAGTCAGGTCTGGTGTGACTTTATGAGAATCATCAATAATGCGATCTTCAATCTAATACCGTTAGTGAACAACTCGAATGATCTCCACGAGCCCTTGGAATATTTCTTGGATATAATGCATGCAGCAGAAAAGTCGGCAACACACAGGCTGTTTTTGAAGAGTATTTTGCTGAAAGTCCAAAAGGGCGAATTAACTGGGTTTCGCATATGCCAAATAGACGACCTTTTGGTGTCCCTAAAAACAAACTACCTCATAGCAAGGTGCTCTTGTTTGGTGAGGAACGGCATATCTCTCCGCGAAAACAGCTCTCTTGCTGACCCTCTCACCGTACGGCATTTTCATTCGGCTGTGGATGATATTCGAGTGTTGAGCGAGGATATCTCCCTCTCGAAACTCCGCATGATTCGCTTTTTTGAAGCCAAGATCATCCTACATTACCTAGAGTTTTATTTCAGGCTAGTCATGTTTTTGCAATTCGAGGAGGTGGAAAACACTGCCAGAATACTGCAAATGCTACCTAGTCTCTTTGCCAATGCCTTGGACATCAATAAATTCTTGCAAGGCAGTCAGAGCAGATTGGCAAAAGGCGTCAATGCTAACTACGTCCTGGCTATTATCGCAGACACATTGGCCCGGATATCGCATTTGTTATCTGGGATCTTGTTGCGGTTTAAAGTTGAAAGCAAAAAGGAGGATCGGTCGAACAAATCGCAGTTCATGTCGTCTTTTTCCTCATCAGCTCAGACCTCGGGAGAGAAGTCAAATGTGTTGTTGTACTCCATAATGCGGCCAAATTCGTCGTTGTGGAATCTGTTCGAAACTTCCGTTACTTTGGCCGAGAAAGAACAAGTCATTAAGGCCACTGATGACACGGTGGTTCTCCTTGAAAGCTTCATGCCTCGGGAGAACATCATCAAGAAGACAAAGATCTGGAAGTTCTACATGACGTTCATTAGAAATGCGCATGAAATGAACGCCACGAGTCTCTCCCGAATTCATGGAGAAGGCTTTGGGCCCGGAAAGCTTTTGGATAAGTGCCCCATCATGTCCGGCCCCAGTTACGAGCTTTCTGCCACGAGAGGCAGCATGAAGTGCCCTGTTGTGAGTGTTGAGCCGCCCAAATTGGCGACTCTGGGATGCCCCTATGGACACAAGAGGAGCTATGAACAGAGCAAGAAAGGGGAACGTGCTGATTTTGGAAAGTGCCCTATTGCACATGTCAAGGAGGAGTCGCCAAAGAGGGTCAAACTCGAGGAGGTTAGCAGATCTCGGGACTCTACACCTCAGCCCGAACCTTTCTATATCAAAAGGTATACCCCTCCGCTATTCGCCAACTTAGGACTGACCCCTGCAGCCATGGGTCCATCCATGGCTATGTCCCACTGCGACTCCAGGCAAAAAGAGGACATGGATTGGGACAGCTTGCCGAATTTCAACTTTGACTTCATAGGCGAGGAGGGTCTCATGCTGCAGATCAATGCGGGCGATTTCAACAATCCCAGAATCGAAAACATGTTCCAGTAAACTCCCAAGCTGGGGTGCATGCGCACTGCATGTTGATTGCTGCAAAGACTGTGGACGTCCAGAACGTCTGGAATCATACAGAATAGGGTGCATCATAATCTGACGAGTTCTGTACTCTGCGATCCTTCTTTTTGCCTCCTTATTTGTTTTTTTGTCAAATAGACCTCTTTTGAAGTATTAGTCTCGGAAGTAGGTGCAGCATGTGCGCGCAGAATGGAGCCGGTGATAATTTACACCAACATAGATCTCAACAGGCACTCATCATTAGCCGTTTCTCGATTCCATGATTAGGACAACGGCTTCACGTAACCTGACAGCTTTCCTGCTGGCGACAAATAACGTGAGTCCCCGACTTCTCTTCGGGTCCAACGCCATATATAATGGTAGCAAGACTGCTCTTCGAACCTCCAAAAGGTACTACTCCAGCAACGCGCCACGCCCCGGAAAAAAGCATTTGTTTCTCAAAGCAGTCGCCGGCGTGAGCTTGGTCTCTGGCGGACTCTACTTGACCAATCAGCGGTTCCACGATGGCGCAGAATTCATCAGCAATACTGTGCAGAGGGTCTCGGTGGTAACCATAGCCACCATCAAGTGCTTCAGCATCTACAAAGGTGTTTTGCTGAAGGAATTCGACAACGAGCAGTTGCGCAACGACTCTCTCGCCATTGCACACAAAAAAGCGGCCGAAACCACGCTCAGAGCACTCGAAGCCAATGGAGGCATTTACATCAAGTTGGGCCAACACATCTCGGCGTTGACGTATCTCTTGCCCAAGGAGTGGACAGAAACTATGACTCCACTCCAGGACCAATGTCCCCAGTCGTCACTTGAGGAGATTCGCCAGATGTTTGCCAAAGATATGGGAGTCGAATTGGACGACTACTTCAGCGAGTTCAACCCAGTTCCCGTGGGAGTAGCCTCCTTGGCGCAGGTGCACATCGCAACCATGAGAAGCACGGGCGAGAAAGTTGCGGTGAAATTCCAGCATCCGTCATTGTCCAAATACGTGCCTTTGGACATCTTCATGACGCAAACGGTATTTGGGCTCATGAATAAAGTGTTCCCAGAGTACCCGTTGATGTGGTTGGGTGACGAAATGCAGAACTCTATATACGTGGAGTTGGACTTCAAAAACGAGGCCGTTAACGCAGAGAAAACTGAGCAGCAGTTTCTGGATCTCAAGTATGTGACAGCCATCAGAATCCCCCAGATTGTCTCCGCCGAAAAGCGCATCTTGATCATGGAGTATGTTGCCGGTGCACGCTTAGACAACTTGGAGTATATGCGCCAGCACAAGATCAACACCGGCGAGGTTTCGGCGTGCCTCTCGCATATTTTCAACAACATGATTTTCACGCCCAATGTCGGGTTGCATTGCGATCCACATCAGGGCAACTTGGCTATTCGGGCCACTGACGGTAAGTCCAATGGCCACAACTTTGAAATTGTTCTTTACGACCACGGGTTGTACCGCTATATCCCATTGCAAATGAAGAGGGACTATTCCCACTTCTGGTTGGCAATTTTGGATGGCAATGTGCCGGAGATCAGAAAATACACGGAGAGATTGACAGGTATCACTGACGAGCAGAAATTCAAGATATTTGTTTCTGCCATCACGGGAAGAGACTCCTCCACTGCATTGAACTACGACATCTCCAAAGCGCGTGATCCGGAGGAGATGAAGAATATGCAGCAACAACTCCAATCGGAGGAAGGTGTGCTTGAGGACTTGATGTCCATATTGAGCAGCATGCCCCGCATCGTTTTGTTGATTTTGAAAACGAACGACTTAACCCGAAACTTGGATGAAACTCTCCAGAGCCCTCTTGGGCCCGAGCGTACCTTCTTGATCCTAGCGAACTACTGTGCCAACGCAGTCTACAGCGAGGCAAAGGCGGAAACCGCAAAGATGTACACACGCTTCTCAATTCCTTGGATCAAGCACACGATATCCAATTGGGCCCGCCACCAGCAACGATTGAGTTCTATCTACCTCTACGATGTGATTGTCTTCTTGCGCAACCTCGAAAGGACAGTATGGCAGAAATTCAGGGCTGTGCTTCCATGATCTGATTGTCTGTATGAACTCTATCAAGTATATAAACAGGATCGCTCCTTTCAAATAGACTCGTTTCTCTTGATTTTCTCTAGTAAATCGTTGATCTTAGGCCCCATGACAGGCTGGCCCGACTTGGTGCGTTGAGATAAACTGAGCTTCTTCCTTTCTCTCTCTTTCTGGGACAACTCCATATTACGGCGTTTCTCCTGCACTTTTCGGAGCTGCTCGTCTTTCATCTGCATCTTCCGCTCTTTTGCAAGCTTGGCTCTCTCGGCGAAATTCAACGGTTTCCGTTTCTCCTTGACCACCCTCTGTTCCTTGGGTATGGAGCTTTGGGGAGGTAGTGGCTGCAGCTGTCTTGCACTGTGCGAGTCTTCCTTACCTACTTCGGTTTCGGATTCTTGGGGAGCCTCTTCGTCCTGTTCGTTCTCTTTTGTTAGGCGGTCGAAATCCGTGGGTGCACCTTCATTTTCAACCAACTTGAAGTAGTTCTTTCTCAACCTGGCTCTGTGGACCAACGACTTTCTGATCTCCTGGTTTTTGAACTCCCTCAAATCCTTGTGTTTTTGCTTGCCCTGAAAGGGCTTCCTTTTGCCCTGGTAGCCACTCATGATGAATGGTGTATGGCCCTAGTGATGACTGGTGAGATCACGCATCGCCTGTTCTGCATGCGGCCATCGCTGTGTCTGCAGAGCTTTGAGGGACGGCCACACGCCAAAAAGCCGCCTGGCAATTTGCTGGATTTCCAGGGGGTGTCGGTGGCTCTTTAACGAGCCAGCATTACATTTCTGCTCCTTGCTTTGCGTGCTTGTTTTTTTTCGATTTTTTGACGTGAATTGCAAGCATTACACGAGCAATGAGTGCTGCGCGAACCACGCTGTCGTCCAGTTGTGTAATGAAGTGCCAAATGTCTGCAAAAATGTAAATTTTCAGAAATCCAGACTTCGGCTTCTACAGGAACTACGGCAACACCCGTCAATACCCAGTCAGTAAAAAGGCTGTTTCCTCCAGGTCATGCCGTAAGCCTTTTGTCCGCAAAAGACCCGTGCACCGCGAATACTACTGCTACGCGATCACGTCTCCAACCGTCATACCCAATGTCTGCTGCCTACAAAGAGCTACGCGACCAGGATGGCCCGGAGCTGATAGTTGGCGGCCCGGACTCCATACCTTTAGAAACATTTAACCTACCGTCTTCAGACAGCAGAACCTCCCACGACTCAGTGGATGACTTGGAACTCTATAGCCTGGACGCGCCTGATGGTACCTCGGATATGAAGATGGCGTTCATGAACATGGCTAACTCCATTCTCGGTGCCGGAATCATCGGGCAGCCACTTGCCGTGAAAAACTCAGGGCTTCTCGGAGGAATCCTCATCATGGTGTTTTTGACTATATTGATCGACTGGACTGTGCGCTTGATCATCATAAACGCCAACTTGTCCCATACCCGGTCGTACCAAGACACTGTGGGGTACTGCTTTGGCAAATGTGGAAGGATCTTTTTGCTTGTCACCATCAGCGCATTTGCATACGGAGGATGCATGGCCTTTTGCGTGATCATTGGCGATACTATACCACACGTGCTCAAGCTGATGCTCCCAAACTCATGGACCAATCCAGACACCTCGGTCATCGGCTGGCTCTTTGAGAGAAATGTTATCATCGTGGTGTTCACCGTTTGCATCTCATACCCCCTCTCCATGAACAGAGACATTTCAAAGCTAGCCAAGGCCTCAGCATTTGCTCTTTTGGGCATGTCCATCATTGTTCTCATCACACTCGTCCGTGGTCCCGCCGTGGATGCGTCGCTTAAAGCACCGATTACGACCTCCAGTGAATGGCTTTTCAACCCGAACTTTTTCCAGGGCATCTCAGTCATTTCGTTCGCTCTTGTTTGTCACCACAACTCCATTTTCATCTATAACTCAATGAAAGACGCGTCAATAAAGAAATTCTCCAAACTCACCCATTGGGCATGTGGAATATCTCTTTGCTATTGCTTGTTGATGGGGGTCATGGGCTTCTTAAACTTTGGCTCCAAGGTCAAGGGAAACTTCTTGAATAACTTCAAGAGCGATGACAAATGGATCAATGTGGCCCGCTTCTGCTTTGGCTTAAATATGCTCACAACGTTTCCGTTGGAGATATTTGTTATAAGAGACGTTCTCAAGGACTTGGTTTTGGTAAAAGACTCTTCACCATCACAAGAGCAAGGCTTGAGCCACAAACAGCACTTTGTCGTTACCACAGTGCTTGTGTTTACATCCATGTCTGTTTCGTTATTCACTTGCAATCTAGGTATGATCTTGGAGCTCATTGGGGCAACAGCTGCATCCCTCATGGCGTACATTATACCACCTTTTTGCTATATAAAGTTGAGCTTGGATGCTGTTGACCTTAAGACAGCCTCTACCAGTCAGAAGAGGGAGTTTTACCTCTACAAAGCAGGCCCTAGCGTGTTATGTATTATCTTCGGCTTCTCAGTGATGCTTGTTAGTTCCTACAAGACGATAATAAACTCGCTAGAGAATGGCGCAGGCAGTGGTTCTTGCATAGAATAAGAATTTTACTTATCAAAACAAAAAGTCGTCATCGTCATCGTCATCGTCAACAACGGCTCTTCTCATCCGTGTTGAATGCTCTGTAGGTGCATGTTCCGAGACATGTTCGTGAGTTCCATCCTCATCGTCCAGGTCAACGAAGAGGCTCGTAGCACTCTTGATCTTCTGCGACATAGCGTTGTTGGAGCCAGAGATCGATGCCCAAGACTCTCTAAACAACTGCAACTGCACCTTATTCACAATACCACCACTTTGAGCTATCATCTCACGAAGACGCTCCTCCTTCTGAAAGAATGCAGAATTTCTCTCCTCGTCAGAGTCATCCTCGGAATCATTAACGAGTTCTGCGGATTTAGAGACGGTAGATGTTGGTAACACATCACTTTCCTCATCAGAATTTGGAAGTGCACGGCGCCGAGTTCGTTTCAGCAGAGGCTGTTCGTCTTCATCCTCGTTATCTATAATGGCCATGGCTCTTCTGCGCCTGCGTGTAGGCTTTTCGGATTGATTTCCAGAGTCGGGTACGAAATCTTCATCATCAAACTCTGCAGTCAGGGACGAAATCAGTTCGTCATACTCTTTTCTTTTGGCTAAGCCAATTGAGTGCATCATTTTCGACAGAGTCATTTCGAGCCTCTCTTTTTCAAGCTCGTTAATAGAACGGCCCGCACGAAGGTCTCTCAAGCTTTCTGCCCCAAAATCAAGCTCTTCTTGAGAAAAGATCACCCGTTGCAATTGATCCAAGAATGGCTCGATATCGCCCACTCCGGCTTCATGCAACTGCAACCACTTCTCAATACTTTCAGTGACATTTTGGATGCGATCATCATCAGCGCGAGAGGTGAAGGTAGTGTCGTCATTTTGTAAAAAGGGCAAATCAAAACCAGAGATTTCAAGAAGCAAACGAATGTGGGGGTCGGATATCACCACTTTTCGTTGCGTGAGGGTGAAGCGTAGAACTATTGGCAACCGCTTTTGCTTAAGTAGCTTGCGAGTCCTTTGAAACTCGGAGATCAAGTGCTTCAACACTTTGGTGGCTGGTTTGCCCTTGATAATGTTGTATATCAAAACGGAGATCATGTCGTCTAGGGCAAGACTGTCATCAATGAACTCAAGAATGATTGCCGCTTTTGGCTGCGGGGAGTTGTCTTCGAAGTAGTTATTGGCGGATAGCTTCTCATGCTCAGTGATGTCTCCCGTGCTCATGTAGCCCTTGATCTCGAGGTTTTCAATTCTGGGGAAAAGGACCTCGATGGCCGTTGGAAACCGGTCCAAAGCAACCTTGAATTTTTTCATGAAATACACGAGGAACTCATCCACGTGGCGCCGTATACTACTCGCTTTCGGCAAGAACCCCTGCAAGTTGTGGAGGAGTATCATGAAGTCCAATCGGTACAACGCCGAGTAATCTTTTCTGACGACAAAGAGGCGGTGGAAGAACGAAATCCCCCTCTTGATTTCCTCAAAGGTCAAGTCTTCGTAATTCTTCAAAAACTCGATATGCGTGGAGATGATCTCGGAATGGAAAAACTTCACTTCCATGTTCTTGTAGTCCAACTTTCTCTCGTGAACAATATACCGTATTTGTTCCTCGTCATCTTCTTCATCTGAGCCCCTTTCGAGCATATCCAAGTATGCACGGTCCATTTCCCTATTCAAGCCCGAAGTAGTCTTCAACTTCCTTATTCTTCTTCTCGTTTTCAAGTACAAGTGCACATCTTCGTTGGCCAAAATCTCGAAACTTTTGAGTAAGATATGAACCACGGAAATGGTGGTTTTCAAATATTCTGGCGAGTGCCTAGAGGCGGTTTTGGGGATATTGACGCATAAATCCAAAAATTCCTTCTGGCTGAAAAGCTTGCGGATGATGCCTTCCGCCAACTCCCTATCCTCATTGATGTCGTTTTCGGTGGCGAGATCGATCTCACTTTGGGTTTTCTTTTGAGCAAAAATGGCATTGGATATGAGCAACATCTCGCGTAAGCAAACCATCGCAACCTGGAGCGAGTTGTAGTCTTTTGCTTCGTAAGAAGACCTGAAGTACGAAATCAAGAGAATGAAATTGATCTCTCCCAACGAGGCGCCAATAGCACCATAGTCATTTTCTTGAGCCCGCTGATTCGCCTGCATGGATTCTCTCTTGAATTTGAAGAACCAAGATATGGTTCCAAAATAAGAAGCCAACTCTTGTCCATCGATGACATCAAGAATACCTTTTCGTCCCAAATCGTTGTCATTCGCAAGATTAGTCAAGTGGCTGCCAACGTACGCGACCAACTTGTTGTAAGACCCACTTGCTAACAAGTTGCTGATGAATTTGATGACAATGCCCGAGGCCTTAGTCCCGAGAAATGTCGGGGACTGGGTGATGTACTTGTTGGAGTCATACTTGAAACCAGAAGTCTTGTGCCATTTCTTGGACTTGTCCAACCGCTGCAAACTGTCGTAGTTGCTCAAAAGCGCCTTCTGGCCACTGACAGCATAGTACGAGGCGTTGCTCGAGTTTTGAATCGACAAGAGTGTGCCAAATCTGCCGTGACGACTCGAAATGGAATTGTTCTGGTGCTTGAGTCTCCGGCTTTCTTCTGAGAGTAGATCCCCGAGACCCATACCGGCAGCTGCAGAGGCCGAAGGCACGGTCGTGACGTTTTTGACCAGCTCGCTTCCAGGCTTACCGGTGAGCTCCTCGGTCATCACGCCTTTGGTGAGAAACGAAAGGCATTCGATGGTTAGAAGACCAAAAGACTCATCCTTCAAATCAGTCAGCACCGAATGCGCAATGGAGGTGAGAAATAGTAGCACGTTGTTGCGGTCGAAGACATGGAGAATTGTAGGGAGCGATATGTCGTCCATGGTGACTCCATTGGGTAAAAGAGCGGAGTTCAGAATAGACTTCGTGCCCTTGACGGCGGGAAGGGGCTCGATGTAGAGCAAGTTTCTGATGAAAAAAAGAATCAACCGCAAGATGTTGACATCTCTTGGCTCACGTTCATCCTTGGGGACCTTCAAGGCATTAATTCCAAGCCGAATCACCGCCTTGAGAAGCTTGCCTCCTTTGTAAGAAAGAGCTGCATGCTTGTACTTGAGCTGAGCCCTTCTGTTTTCCGTTTTCGAGGTGTAGTCTTTGAGCAACGTATCCTTGTTAATCTCCACAGGCCAAGTAAGCAAAACCAAGAGCTCCAAACAGGCGAGAGTGATTTTCTCGATGGCCTTGGTCCGTTTGACGCCCGCAGGAGGCTTGTCCCATTGACACAAGATGACGATCAAATCATTTTCCACAAGCCCGGTTTCGGCACACGCGAGGGCGACCTCGAAAGAGGCATTTTGCTCGTCGACAGTCCGGATCCACCGCTTGAGATCCTTCAAGCAGGCCAACGCGTCGTGCCCCAACTTATACAGACCTTGTTCTGTGGAATGGTCTGGCCCTCCCAAAGCGCTGACGAGCACGGATATGTGGGCTTTGAGGATCTGGGAAGTCTGTGATATCCTCGAGTGAACTGTGCTGTTCAAAGCGGAAATTCGGTCTTCCTTGAACTCATCGTTGTGGGAGTGATCTGCGGCCTCTTCATGAACGCTCTGTGGAAGGTGGGGCAGATCTGAAACCTCTATATGATTTGGATTTGGTTGCCCATCATCGACAATGAAGTCCGCAAGATCCTGATCCTCCCAGTAATTATCTGTATCAGACATGCTTGGCGATAGATTTGTAGCGACCGCTGGTGATGCGCTTCAGACGCGACGCGCAGTGCGTGGAGTGCGTAGTACTGCCTTGCAGCTAGAGTCAAGCTAGCACAACAAAAGTCGGGCTGCGGCTGACATAAAAATTGGAAGATTCACGATAATACATTTGCTAATGTTCTGGAAAAAAAAAAGATTGCAGCACCACAATTTCACACATGGTCTCCCACTGCATTACTCACTGTGGCCCTAAGTGGCTTGACTAACGTTGATCGGACGGGAAACAGTATTTTCCACTTGGTATGGCCGCAACCGAAAGTTAATTTTTATGGAGGTTTATATTAGTAGCTAAATATTTAGATTGTCTGGGCTCCAATCTTCGGTACACTGGAGTTCACGCAAAAATGTCAATACGGATATTTACCCCATGTTTCACCATTGTCCTTGCCTATCCTTTGTGATCATGAAGCCGATCTGCGCTCATGTATTCAAAAGTCTTAGCTTTCGCCCAGTCAGCCAGAGAATTCCGACAAAAGCAAGCCCAGATACAATTAATTACTTATACAAGGCTTGATTAAAATAGCCGAATATCTCCGCCAATGAGATCCCATGTCAAGTGCGTGTGTGCTTGAAGGACTTTCACCAATTTTGGCTGGGTATTCAGCAGAGAGTTCCGGAGTGACTCATAAGCTACACCTATCATCCAAGTCGTTAAATCTCAGAGCGCCATTTTGTATTCAGACTGAAACCAGACACTAGTCAGAAAAATGACACCGCAGAAGGCGCCAGTACACCACAATAAGGGAGACCACAGCAAGTAAATGCGGGTAGCGCTCTAAGCAATTGCACAAGAGCCAGCCCATGTCATTTCCACTTCGAGTATAAAGCTCGCGTTATCTAAATAGGTGGGCGCGCACAGGCAATAAGATCTCTCCACACAGCTGCCTAAAAGCTCAGCGAGCGCTCAAAACGCAGAGGGTATGGAAGAGCAAGCACATGAACAACGCGGGTTTAGGATCGGTTTAGGATGGTTTAGGATCGGTTTAGGATGGTTTGGGATCGGTTTAGGGTCGTGTATAAGACAGGAACAGCAGAAGGACCGCCCACTCTCGTCCTCATGGTTTGTGGTGGCGGCGGCCAAGCCGGATTGGTTCCATGCATCCCGCGCTGGAAGAGCCATCGCGCTATACCCCACACTGCGGCCGCCTGCACACACGCGCAATCCTACACACACGGTGCGAGTCTTCCTCGACGCAGCAGTGCCTGCACCAGGGCCTGCACCAGGGCCTGCACCATACGCTCTGACCATCGAGCACACTCCCCTCACTGGTGTAACCAGCTCTGTTCTGGAGGCCACAAACCGTTAATACCCGCAGTCGCATGCTTTCACCGTACTAGCACTAAACCACTCGGTGTCAGACATCTGCAGTCCGTATGGCCCCTTGCGGTTGTGTGCCGGCCCAGCCAGTACGCTCGCTAGTGCACACGAAGACTATATCGCTACTCTCAAGAGTAGGACCTTCCCCATACGTTGGGACAAGATATGCGCGCGGCAGTCCTTGGCTCGCAAGAACGAAACGGCCAAAAGGCCCGTCCGTAGTCCCGCCCCACGGTTTACGTTCCTGTATTTATTGAGTCGCAATTTCCCCATTTTTCGGGTCTCCTCTACCACCGTCCTTCCATACACAGACCGTCAGCTTCATGGAAGAGACCCCGAAAAAGAGACTGAGGATCCTCACTTCGTGTCTGGTGTGCCGAAAACGCAAGTCCAAATGTGACCGCCAAAGACCCGTCTGTGGCCCCTGCAAAAAGAAGTCCGTGGCTCACCTATGCAAATACGAAGATGGCTTCGATGCCGTGTCGCCGTATTTCGATTTGGGCCACCTGCCCGTCAAGCCCATCAACTCCCCTTATCTCGGCGTTTGCCATCCTCAAATGGCGCCCCTTGCCCCTCAGAATATCCACATGATTCCCAATGGACACAGCCCCAGCATCTACAACTTTCCCAATGGCAAGCACACCATACCAAGCCTCCCGAACGGCAACGGCGGCCTCGTGCTCCCGAACGCCATGCCCTATGTGCCTCTTCCGTCAAATCCTATGGCGCCCATGTACCAGCAGTGGCCTGGCCCGACTCCGGCTGATCAGAACTTCCACGGGCTGCTTCTGCCTGTGAACTACGGACCACCGCTTCACACGCCCCCTGCGCCACCTCCTTTAAGTCTGCGTTCTAATAGCCTGTCGTTCCCGAATACGAATCCGCCTATTCTGCGAGAAAATCCGCTTTCTACGTCTAGCTCGTCGACGTTCGCTCCCAAAACCCGTGGTCCTCCTTCTTCCCTTGCCGGTGATTTGGCCAACGACGACGTTAGCCTACGCCTGCACTCTTCGCAGTCCATACGAAACCACCTGGGTTCCACGGCATCCACAAGCTCGTCTTCGACTTCATACAACAGAGAAGCCAGCAAGCAAGAACTTCCACTTGCCGCTGATATTTCCTCGCACCCCTTATGCCATAAGAGCATCCACCCAAAGTCGGAATTGGCTGCAGAATGCCATGCCATGCCCCCTCCACCTCCGCCACCTCCGGAATCCACCTCCAACCTTCTGTCTCCCGTAGATGCCGCGTCACTCGGGCACCGCCACGCATCCCATATACCCCCCACAAAGTCCGAGATGGAAACCCAATCTTCAACTAAGGAAGGTTTCTCGCAGGCCAAAGCCGAAAACTACACCGAGCCCGGGTTTGTTTCTGTTTCAATTGGGCAAAACATTCTCCGCATTGCATTAGACGACACCATGAGTTCCTTCTCCGTAGCTTCAAGTACGTTGTTGGTGGATGGCCCGATGTGGCAGCAGCAAGGCCCTCTATCTTATGTGGGAATGACAAAACGAGATGCATTTACAAAACTCGTGAGGAATTTTACGATGGATCTCTTTAAAAGTGAACAGTTCCAGCAGTTTGTGTCGAAGCCCAGGGGAAAAGGTGAGCTCGATGCAGACGGTAACGTGACAATTGAGTCTGGATCTACGCAAAAGTTGGAGCCGCCGATGTCAGTTGAAGAGGCTAAAATAGAGCAGGACTCTGAGCACATTTTCATCAACGACGACACGTTGGTGACCACCAAGATCAAGGCATACGCTAACGATCCCAGTGTGACAGAGCAGGACTCTGGTACTGGCCTAAATCCATTAAACAAAGTGCAGTCTATCCTTGCGCTTCAGCAGTCGAAAAGAGTATACTATCAATTCGTGGCTTCCAATGTCATTAAGATTCTTCCTTGCAAGCCTGCGGTATACTTGGCTATCGACAACTTTTTCCACTATGTGCATCCGTTTGTGCCTATATTCCACGAGGAGACTGTTCTCAAGGAATTCAAAACCTTGTTTAGAGGAGACTTCTTAGAAAGCAATGAAGGTTACTACGAGCAAATTTCAATCAGAAACGACGCAGATCTCACTATCGTGGGCGTGCTTCTCATTATGATCCAGCTCGGCTACATGTGCTTGATTCCTAACAACGAGTTGGAAATGGAATATAACGACTTGGAAATTACGTTGATCAAAGAGATCTCTCGCTTTAAGTCGTACCAGCATTTGAGCGTCATTAATCTGTGCTTGTCAGAGGAGAAAGTCAAAATAATGACGACTTTCAAGTCCGTACAGAGTTTGACACTTTTGTTTTTCCTACGATCGGTACTTCCTAACGACTGTCTTGGTTTGAGCGGCTCAGACTCGCAATTGTTGTTTGGAGCCATAGTGAACCAGGCCCTTTCCATTGGGTTGAACAGAGATCCTCTCAAATACGATACGATCGATAGCATATCTAAAAAACCGGACTTTGTGAATACTTGGCGATCTCTCTGGAACTACATCGTCAACGCAGATGCTAACAACTCGATTTACTGCGGAACCCCAATGAAATTCCAAAACTTGGACAATAGTGACGTTGAGCCACCCGCAATGTTCTCAGAGGAAATCACCACATTTAATTCAAGAGTGGACTCTGTTAGTGATTGCTATCGTAGCATAGTCACAAAGGTCACCAACTTGAGAAAGAAGTTGAGAGTCATTGATTTATTGTCTGAAACAAGTAAATTGGAGAATATCTTCCTTAAATGTTTCGGAAAGGATTTCTTTAGGGACTATATCAGCTGCCCCGCGCCCAAAGAGTCAGCGGCGTCTCGCAGAGAAGGGGAGAGTGAAGAGTCGTTTATGAAAGTACGTCGCTTTCTCTTGTTCATTTCAACCAGAGCCAACTTGTCGTGTTTGTATTATTTGGTTGTTCTCCATTACGAACAGAAACTCGATGAAGACAAAGATGCTGAAATCGGGGCTGGGATTGAGTTGTTCAAAATCTTCATTCGCTCTGTCGTGCAGCTAGTCTACATCATGTCTTACGCTTTGGACAATGCCGAGGAGCTTTTCGGTCGCCACTACGATTTCATCTTGACATCTCGCATTGAACGAAGTATGATCAAGACCCACAACTTTGTCACATCTTTTTTCATTCGCCTAATCAATTATAAGCGGACTTTGGCCATCAAAGAGATGCAAGGAGAAGGAATCGAAGACGCAGAGAATTTTGAAGAGCGTTGCGAGGTTGTTGACAGCCTTTTTACCATTTCTCTCATTGAAGCAGAGTTGTTCGTGGGGCATTTCAAAAGCTTGAGTAACACTTACATCAATTCATACAAGCTTTACGTGATGGCTTTCTTTGTGTTGAAACAATGCATGGAGAATCCAGAGCTCTTGCTAGCAGGATTCTCCAATACAAAGAAAGTTTCATTTTTTCACAACGGCACAAATATGCTTCAGTTCATGTCCAACCCTGAATTGCAGAGCATGTGCAAGCTATGCGAGGAGTTCCGGCTTGCTAAGCTAGAATCCATAAGACGCCAAAAGAATCACCAGATGTCAGAGGAAAAGAGGACAAGTGATGGAAAAAAATGCGGTATTCTGTCAATCTCTCCGTCTGAAATAACCAGGAATGCCGAAATGAGCGAAACCGCCAGCCTGTCAGTGCCAGGGTTCAACGTTACAGCGGCCAACCGGGCAATGTATGGAAACGATAATACGGTGAACACGTACGGCTGGGTGAAAGAAAAAAAAGGAAAAGGCGAATACCAAGAGATCTTCGATGAGCAGAGCATGATTGGGAACGATGAGTTGTTGAAGTTGTTCGAGCTTTATGGCTACTTGGAGAATTGAGCCGGCAAAGAGCCACACCAGCTATGACCAAAGTTTCTGGGTGGTAATTATGTACCGATATAATGTAGATTTTAGCGCGATCGGACAGAAGTGAAGCACCCGATTCGAGAGAAAGAAAGAAGTGTTGGGGAGGGGAGTCATCAAAGACTCGATGCACCTAGTCACATGATGCACTATAGGAAGGTAGCGTCGACTCACATCGGGGATTTCGCGCGTGCAGATCTTTGTAGTAGCAACTCGCAAGCAAGACATAGCCAAGAGGAAGTGCAAAACTGCATCATGAACGGAGACTCAATGCATTCCGGCAAGATGAGCAGCCGTAAGAGAATCCCCCTTCTGTGCAATCAGTGCAAACGACGGAAGGTCAAGTGTGACCGCAAGCTGCCGTGCTCCTCTTGCATTAGGCACAAGGTCGGCAGCGCCTGTGAATACCTCGAGGACCAGGTTATGACCCATGAAACGGCAGGCACGTTGATGGTTTTCAAGCAGACACAGAACCCGGACACCAGAAAACCGGAGGAGAATCCGAGGCGGAGAAAACGGATCAAGAATACTGTCTTCCAGGCGGAGGGGCCGCTGAACCCAGCGGATCGGATAAACCTTAACCGAATGATCCCACCAATTCATTACCCGCCGCTAAGAAGTCAAACTAACCAGGCGCAGTTTGCCATGCCTCCCAACGGTAACTTCATCCCCAATTATAATGATAATTTCGCAAGATATGACTTGATTGCTGGACAAGCCAAGCCAAACCCTGGAAATGACAGAAACATGCAGGGCTACAACTCGGAAATGTATACCAGCTTTGGTGCCCCATTTTTGGGCCCTCTGACCGGGTCTGCCCCTACGTCAGCAGGATTTCCTGCTTCCGTGCACGCTTTGCCCCGGAGCCCGGAAGAAAACCCTGAAAACAAGCTGGCGTTGGATGAGGCATTTGATCTCTATACCGGATACTCCTCCATGTCTCGTGAAGGAGGAAAGAACGTCAATCACGGTCCTTTCTCGTGGTTTTCGTACATTCAAAAAGACATGGCTCTTCGCGCGTTGTGGAATGTCTCCAATAAGCAGCACCACAAAGATGCCTTTCAAAAAGTACCGGAGGGGAAAGGCCTGGAGGAAATACGACCCCGAAGATATGATCCAGACTGTGAAGCGCCTGTACCTGAGCGAGACGAAATCTCTTCCAATACTCGCACGAATCTCAAGGCTTCTCTCAACAAGAAGACCTTGGCGTTGGGCCTAACTGTTTTTGAGGGTACCATGGATCAGTCTTTGGACATCATCGAGAAGTTGAAGCTCATTCTTCCCAATAAGAGAGCCACTTTTCTTCTCATCAAGAGGTTTTTTCTGGTCGTATACCCGTACATGTGTGTTCTTGACGAGACATATTTCCGAGGAGAAATCCTGGCCATCCTCGGCACAGAATCCAAGTCTGAGGAGAGATTCGAAAACATCAATATAAGGAAAAGAAAAGATTTCGCCACGTTGGGAATTCTTCTCATTGTGCTCCGGATTTCTTATCTATCCACTTTTTCCAATATCCGGAGTGAAAACGAAGATATAGTAAACTCTCCATATTCCTTGGCCGATGATATCGGCGTGGAAAGCGGTGACCATAGATCTGATGACAGCCATGGCTCCGAACGTCTCCCTCGACTGCAGAATTCGCTTTTGTTTGAGTCGAAGTACATCTTGACACACCCGGTCGGCATTGACTTCATGGAGTACGTGCAAGCATGTCTTGATCAATTAACCGGTGCACAAAAGTGTTGTTTAAGCGTTCTTCAATGCTTGATAATGAAGCGAATATACTCCGACTTAGCTCCAGAAGAAACAGACTCCGCCGATGGGTACGATGCCAGTGTTCTCAATGCGACATGCATCCACATCGGCTATTGCCTAGGTATTCATCACGATCTCGATACTAGGTGTGGTCCCAATTTGCTGGTGCAAGAGACCAGGTACGCCAATGTTTGCAGGAAAATCTGGTTTTTCGTTAAGCTCATGGATTTGAAGCTAGCCTGGCAGTTTGGATCTCCGATAATGATCAACCATAACTATAGCAACCTCAAAGAACCATACTTCACGAAAGGTGCTTCCAACGTCTTGAATGATGATTTGGAAATGAAGCTCAGCTCACTACTAACGTGGACAGGCTCATTCTACCGGAATTTCGGGGAGATGATAGGACGTTGCCTTATGTTGCAATACCCATTGAAAGTATCCGAGCTTCTTCAATTGATGGACATGTTCGAGGAAAAGGTATCCGAGGATTTAGGAACCTTAGCGGACTATACTTCATCTGGATTCACGAAGAACCAGGATTCTCCGATGCAAACACGGCGCCCGTCCAGAATACCAAGCACAAAATCTTCCTTCAGTAATGGGCTGCGCGGAATCAAAATAGAGTTTGGCGGCGCAGAAATGCTGAAAGAGAGGGTAGTGGAGTCTTCGGATTTTCCCTTTGTCAAGGTTTTGAAACTCAAAGTCTATTTGAACATGAAGCAATTCTCGATGTCCATTTTTTATCATTTGTTTTTAAACTTCGAAAAATCGGAAAGATTTGATCTAAGTTTTTCATACCTATCCAAGATCTTTTCTTTTTTTTGTGGTGAATTCATTCCTGAGATCTTGAACTTGTTGTTGAGCAGTCGATCAAATTTCGATTCCTCGTCCACGATTCCCGGGCTCATCTTAAATCACTCCATTATAGCACTAATTCACAAGTGTGACCAAATATTTTTGTCTATTATTGCACGTTACCGCTTTTGGATTTTGAAAATGAAATCAGCGCTTGATCACAAGAACTTGCTCCAGACATCTGAGTCTTACAGATACCGCTTTGGAAGTATCTGCAGTTTGACCAACATCCTTTCAGACATTTTGAAATTCAATGTATCTTGCTTGTCGAGATTAAATCACAGATACTATTATGCATGGAGAATATCCCGAACACACACCTATGTGTTGAATAAAACAATGTCGGATGAGTTCAGCAAGAAAATTACCGAATTGGATTATCACTTCATCGACTTGAGCCAGCCTCAAATCGACGAGATTTTCACGTTGTGCCAGAGCTGCTTCACCAAGATAGAGCTTATGCTCAACCAGTCGAGTGTGAATGGTGCAGGCGCAAACGGAGTCAAAAATACAACCCACGAATACCGCCAAGGGCCAATCAATTCCGCTGCTGTACCCAAGGCGACGCAAGGCAATGCCAGAAATGCAAAGGGTTCCGGTGACATGATGGGCATTGTCAACGAGAAAAGTGAAATCAATAACGGAGCTGCCTCTGAACCAAAAAATGGGCCACCGATGTCGTTCCTCCAATCATACCAAAATCTCCCAGAAAACTATGATTTCGAGGACTACATCCCTTCAATGGGAATTGACACGTTTTTTTTGGAGCAAATCCCCGAGACGGATCTTTTATGGCAGCAGATTAGCGACATGAAGGAAGACAATAAGAGGGAATCAGCCAGGGACGCACCAAATGACATCAGCGATAAACTTTTCCCGCTTAGTCCGCAACAAGACATAATGCCGCCATTTGATATGAACACTGCATTTGAGGGTTTCTCAAATATATATGCCTAATATGCAAATTGCATGTTCTTCTGTGTATAGCAGATGCTTGACCTCATTTCGCAGCCATGTGTAAACCCTCGCTCGAGGGAACCTGCATAGAGATGAAGTTACCCGGAGCGCACATGGTTTAAGAAGGATTTTTTTCACGCGATCTCTTCTCCTTCTCAGCATCGTTTCAACGAACCTAATCCGTATGTGATACCAAGGACATAATGATGACATTATGCTGTGCACCAATCAGAGTACTCAAAATATGATCGATCCAGTAAACCCATTGTTCCTGACATGTCTTATAAATGTGAACATTTTACTAACAAGTTAGATTGCACATGTTTTCAGCTAGTGGTGTCGTGATGTTGGCCTTGTTTTTGGTGGATATTCTCGACGCACTGTTTTGAATTCAGTCTGAGATCGTACACGTAACATGATCTTTGCAAGCGTACCATGAACTTCGCAAGCGTAACATGAACTTTGCAAGTGTAACATGAACTTTGCAAGTGTAACATGAACTTTGCAAGTGTAACATGAACTTTGCAAGTGTAACATGAACTTCGCAAGCGTAACTTTGTAACGTGGTATGAGTACTGCAAGCTTATTTCCCCGGGATCAAGGAGTCGACCCCTTGTCTTCTGATCGTCCGTATTGGGCAAGACGATCTTAGCGCGGCGATTGCTTTCAGATTCTCATGACACACCTTGTCATAAACCTCGCCACAAGCTATATGGTAAGGGCAATTGTCAGCGGGCGCTTGGCTAGGGCGTAGAGGATCAGCGTATGCGACCGGACGGTCCCATTGATCACATCAACTTGAACAGTAGCTTTTTCATAATCTGGGCCCAAACGTGTTCTTCTCTTGCTTGGCAGTTGATTGCATGCGGAACAGCATCGTGCAGAGCATTGTTAAGCAGAGAAGCGAAAGCCAAGTTCGGTGCAGTTCAGAATACGCGGCTCGGCTGTGGCTTCCTCAGCGCTGCAATAAACAAAAAGCCATTGCAACAAACTGGCATGCTTTTACGGCGTCAGGGGCCGTTTAGCGGACGCGAGGCGGAGCGCCTGTTCTGGGACAGGTCTAGAAGGCGCGGCCCCACGACAGGCATCGCGTCAGGTACACATTGCAACAAGCGAGCATTTCCAGGACCCGTTGACCAGCTGAAGATCTCAGATTAGCATGTCTCACCGAGGACAGAAGAAAGTCTCCCCGAGCTGTGAGAGAGATCGATAATAACAAGTACAATTCCGAGGCTATGGTGCGGAGCAGCGGCCGGTTGCATAGCATTGTTCTTCACCTTTCACTGCATCACAATTGGCAGGATAAGGCTGTGCACTGCGAGACACCGTAAAGGAGATGCAGAGGCTTCCACCTTCAAGGCGACATGCCAATGGCGTCACGCTGCACTCATACGAAATAGCACTTTTGCCGGGCTCGTGAGCTTGCCGTCAGGGCGTATCAGGGGATCCTGCGGGCCCGCATCCAGGAACAGGCACACTCGTTTTCATCGACCGCGCATTTCCCTGGCCCCAGATTCACTTGCAGCCGCGCCACCATTCTCTTGCGAAAAAACAAAAAGTCAAAAGTGACACAGAAGTTGCGCGTCCATTGCGGGATCGTTTGCGCCCCAAGAAAGTTTCGTGGGTACCGCACACAAAGAAGCCGCGGCCGGTTAGAAACACTCCGAGCGTGCCATGGGCTGTGGAGAGCTAAACAATGCTGCAATTCCACCCAATGACTCCTCCCGTATTGGCCTATGATGTGATGCTCATAAGCCACTGGCCCGGTGGCTCAGAGAGGAAGCACTTTGCAGCCGAGTGTGCAAGAAAGGAGGTCCTTTGCAGCCGGGGACGCCGGCATAGTCCTTGGCCAAAAAGCCTAGTCCCAACCCTTTGCTTCGTCCAACGAATGCCTGGCGTGTTGAGGCATTTAGGCCACGTCTGGAACAGTGAATGACCCCGATCTTCGTTCAGTCTTGGTGTCTCAAGCCAACATCCAAATTCTAGAATATCGCTGATTATGTCCCGATTGCGTTAATTGAGCTCCTGCGCTGCCTTCGCCGCGCGATGGGAGTCTTGCATTTACCCTTCTCCACGCGCGTAACAATGCGCACCGCCCCAATTTACCGCGTACAAGGAGTCTTTCTGAAAGCGCGCTCATGCGTCGCGACTGTACTTGAAAACTCCTAGGTCTCGTTGGTATATAACCCGATGCTTGGCCCACCTGACCTCAACCCCTGACATTTGAAACTCGAGCATCTTCTCATCGGGAACAAAGGAATCTTCTACACTCCTTAACAACCACATTGGTATACCTTTGTTTACCTCCCCTCCCGATAACACGACACTTCCCTCCATCATGGTCTCTTCCCTTGACATGAAGGCTCTCAACTTATTCCTTCGGAAACCTGTCTCTCCTGACATGGTGCAGAAGTTGGCCGCAAAGACGTTACAGGTGATTCCTTGCCAGGATAAGCAAACACACACTGCTAAAAGCGGCAAGCCATTGCCCTCGCTCACTACGTTCATTACCAGGTTGGTCAACTACACAAACGTCTACACCGGCACCTTGATGGCTTCATTGGTGATCTTGGACAAGTTGAAGGCTAGGTTACCCAGAAATGCCCAAGGCTTGCCCTGCACTAGACACCGCATCTTCTTGAGCTGCTTGATCTTGGCGTCCAAATTCCACAATGACTCCTCGCCAAAGAATGCTCACTGGGCCCGCTACACCGAGGGCTTGTTCTCGTTGAACGACGTCAACTTGATGGAGAGACAGCTCTTGTTTCTCTTGAACTGGGATGTCCGCGTCCACAACGAGGACATGGTGGTGCAATTGGCTGATTTCTTGCAACCAATAAAGGAGGAATTGATCAATACTCAAAAGGTGCAGAGGTTCCTAGAAAGACAGCGTGCGCTTGCTGAGATTGCCCTGTATGCTTGCTCGCCTGCCAGGAGCTCTGATATTGAAGCCCCCGCTGGTCTCGCCCATACAAGATACACATCTACAAGGCTCTCGCCTCGTGTCAGCGACGCTTCTCACTTCTCTATCCGCGGAACCTCGGCAATGCCGCCTATTTCAAGAAGCTCCTCCGCGGTGTCAGCGCTTTCTTTGGACCACTTTGAAGCAGCACACGGCAGACAGAGTCTGTGCAGCTCTGTTGGTTCTATGAGTCCATTGCAAGCGAAACGGGCTCCACACGCCAACACCCAAGAGTATTATGCACTCAACTAGATGCTTGGTTACTCTAGATCCGACTCTTGGAGTCTACGAACACTTATGACATTCACTTCTACTTACGATCAATTAACGGCTGGATTTTTATAACTTGCACGCAATAGCCGTAGACCCCAGCTCATGTACATCAAAAGATCTCATGCCCTGTAAAGCTTCAGAAGATCGCCCCAGCTGACTTGAAGACTGAGCTGATCATATCACGTGCAGAACGCCACGTGATTGGATCCGCGTAGCCCGAGATCGCACTATCTATGATCGTCACGCCAAGCACTATAGGATACAGCCACCAACGTACGCCAAGTGCCGGAAGCCAGTCTAGCAGCCAATTTTTGAAGAGACACACTACGTTCTGAAACTGTATTCTTGATCAAAGCCTATAAGTTCCTGTCGCCACGAGAAGATCCTTGACTATGATTAGGCTCCCTACGCAACAGACCCTTAGCAGGAGTTTCTCCTCATCTACCAAGTGTGCCGACAAAAGCAAAATAAAACTCAAGCAGCTCGGAAGTATTCTTCTGAAAGGAAAGGTTGGGCAGGATGGCGAGTCCAAGAAAAATGCGTCTGGCAGCGAGGCCAAGGCTTCGCCAAAGAAGCGGTCCCACTCGCTCGATGATTTTGTGAAACTATACTCCAAAGAGCTTGAGGAAAGCTCGCTTAATTTGGGTTTCATGAGTAAGCATGATATTAGCGTGCAAAGTAGCCTTGACGAAGGAAGGCAGTTTGGGAGCCATCCTTCCAGCCTAGCGTTCCGAAGATACGAGACCATCAGCAGGCTTCCTGACGAGATTGACCTCGTGAAGACTCCTTGGGAAGACATCGAGAAGATTTATCAGGCGTTGAAAGAATTAGATAACGACCAGGGCGTTCATTACAAGTACAAGAAACGCCTATCGATCGACACGAAAAGCCTCTTGTCGGTCCGCAACAAGCGCTTGACAGATTTATGCAAATTTGCCAGACGGGATCAAAAAACGCAGTTACTGGCGTTGGAGCAGGCGCTCGAGAGTACATACCATTTCAACGTCGTGGGATTCGATAGGAGTTTTGCTGGGGCTCCATTGAATGGGACCAAAAATGGATTTCTGTCCAAGACGAGCAAAGCGCTCAACATACCCGCGGAGTTGATTGGTGATCTGAGCCCTACAACGACGAAAGTCACTATCCACAAGAAGGAGGTCAACTTCATGGAGGACGATGCACTTGAGGAAACACTAATGCCTCACGATATCAAACCTAACACTCCCGAGGACTTCCTACTGTTAGAGGGCAAACCCATTATGATTGAGGATATCGAAGACTACAATACTTTGGATCATGAGCTGGCAAGCTTGAGAACTCAAGTCGAGGAAGAGATCGTTAAGATGCAGCGTGTACTCTCGTCAGAGATAACTCGGAGTACCATCCCTCTATTTCTGGGATTAAAGCGAGAGATCAAGACAAACCAGTACCTCTTGGTGTCTAAGATTCCCTTCGCTACAAAGTATACGGGGCCCACCTTCAAGTATGCTTTGAACTACTTTGACCTCATTCCCTACTACGGCTCTTTGTTGACCACAACTAAGCATTACAGACATCTTTACAGACACTTGTTCAAGTTGGTGCTTATAAACTTGAGTGAGCAAATGGACTCGCTCACCAGAATCAAGTATAAGCTGACGGAGGACCGTGCGGCTTTTATAAAGAAAACATATGATCAGATCCACCAAACCGTGGAGACCAAATTGATCCAAAGGGTTTTGAAACACCGTTTGCCGGTTCCAAAACACTACGATGTCTTCTTACACAAGAAGCTCACATCGGGCAGTTTTCTGAGAATCTACTGGTTGAAGAGAAAGCCGCGGAGACTGGACCAACCGCGGTTCTTCCTAAGGCGTTCTCCACAAATCCTTCAAATTTTCAATAATGAACCCAGGGACTAGAGGATAAATCTGGAGGGATATTCGTTCCTTTTGGTCAAGCGAATGTGGCGTCCTGCATATAATCCGGCACGCGCACAACTTTGAGAATATCAAATTTTTCTCACCAACCATATATCCTAAGCACTAGAATGGCATACAAGAAGGTGGCCCAGAGCAAGGCTTTGCCCAAGTTGCCTAAGATCAGGCTCAGAAATACCAATGTGACCAAGTCCACCAACGAGTGCTTTGTGTTGATGTCGTCTCTATTGAACTGCTGGGCGGCCAATGGAGAAGGTTCAGGCCAGTGCTCTGGATTTGAGCACGAATTGAAGACTTGCATGGAGACATTCAAGCCTACCAAAGCAGGCGCAAGCTCCATGAACTTCCATGCGGGACGTTTGTACCCCAAGTTCAAGAAGGTCAATGATTAGAGTCACTACTGGGGTTTATGTATATAGCGAATCAAAGGAACGGATATTATCATAGCGTCAGCTGATGCTGACCGCAAGTAAGGCTGAAGGAGTGACATGAATTGCTAGAATTAAGTGATCGTGTTGAAGGGCAAAGGAAGATGGAAGGTTGCTGGAAGTTGTACTTGCAGATCAAAAGGATGAAGAGCAAAAAATGCGATTTCTGTGGATCGAACACAGGACCTTCAGATCTTCAGTCTGACGCTCTCCCAACTGAGCTAAAACCGCTAAGAATAAAAATACGAGATGATGGTTTGATACCATAATAAAACTCAGTCAAATTAAAAAGGACGCTACTGCACTAACCACTCACCCTTTCCATAGACGTTTCTTGACGACTTTGACTCCAGCTAACCTGCTGGATTTTTGAAAGCATGCAAAGCTATTTTTTGCAACACGAGCAAATTCGCGCCGTTCATTGTTATTTACCACTCTGGCAAGAAACGTCGAAAGTGAATCGCTGTTCAAAACGCTATTTCTGTCTCGGACGGCTTCGAAACATTACCTCCCGAAAAAGTCAAAGATCCACTAGTAGAGCCCGGAACCCCCGGCCCTCAAGCGTATCGGGGAATATCTAATGCTGCTCACCACGCACAGTGCACATTATGCGTGCTGCGGCCTTTTTCTGCTGCAGCTCATTCATCTCTTCTAAACAATCATTCAAACCCCTGAGCACAATAGCACATTAAAGCAGCGATAAAAACCACTGCACATCCGCCGATCCGTCGACACAAGAATTAATAGACATACGCCGAGTACGCCAGAACCACTCGGAAGGTCAGTTATCGTATCACCATGCGTTCATGTATGCCTTACATTCTCATTCTTGTGAGCCTTCTACGATTGGTCTCGGCCGGATTCATCGAGTCTTATCCGCTTTTAAGCGGCGATAAACAGACCCGCATCCTACTGCCTTTTATAGTGTATGTTGCTATTGACGTGGATAAGATGATCATGAAGTTCTTCATCAACAGCCAAGTCCAAGACCGCACCAACCTCTCGCTGACAAGTGTGTTGATATCCGATGTGGATCCGCAAACAAACCGCTACACAACGCTCAACGTGAAAATGGACTTCATGGGTAAGACGTTCATTCTGGAAAACCGTCGATTCTGCGATACCGTCGCCGTCAAAAACACCTCCCACTTTGGTGACTCGCCCCGGTACGACGGGAGGATAGCCACCACCACGTCGCTGACTACAACGACTTCCCTGCTTCCGGAAAACCAAAATCCCTTCCATTTAGGGAGTAGCGGAGGCAAATTTCGAAACAGGAAAACTTCTCCTTGGGGTCCTGGGAACTTCACGAATGCTCAATTCAACGCTTCTTCATTTGACTCCTTGGCCAAGTCGAATTTGTCCATAGAATCGTATTTTTCGAACTCGACGGGAAACCTCACCCAATGCCCGCTCTATCAAAACGACTCAATTGTGCTTTACTACGAAGCGGATATCAGCGCCAATTTCGGGAATTTGGGTTCCTACTCTTTTGTGTTTACCGTTGTTTCGAATGACAATAGCTCCAACATTATTGGTGGCTCGGTGTGCTACGTCACTTCCACAGTTGA
Organism: Metschnikowia drakensbergensis; assembly: GCA_002370475.1. Classification (NCBI taxonomy): domain Eukaryota; kingdom Fungi; phylum Ascomycota; class Pichiomycetes; order Serinales; family Metschnikowiaceae; genus Metschnikowia; species Metschnikowia drakensbergensis. The sequence goes on along the minus strand of NKYX01000010.1, from coordinate 75,713 downwards.
GTCGCAAAACCTCAAAAGGCTCCTATTCTTTGGCGTGGCCGCAACCTGCTTATGCACTTACATTGCCAATTTCTTTATTACGGTGCTATCGCCGGACCAGGAATCCTCCAACCCGTTCCTCATTGAGGCTTCAACCATCTGCAATAAAAGCCTCCTCCGCCAATTGGATGCAGACCCCACGAAGCTTCTTAACTACCTTCAGTACGCTGTGTTTTTGGGCGGGCTCAATGTTCAGTACCCCGGGTTTTTCTTGTCTGCAATTAGCCAGATCAAGTGGTGCACTCTTATGGACATCTACATCATTCAATGGAAAAACCGCTCGCTTCCTGAGAAAGATAATGTGTTTGTCACCTATCATAATAATGGCCTCGGCTCATTGACCCTGTCCAACTCGGGTGGCTATGTTGCTCATGGCTGGCCCAACTTCATGCTTTGCCTAGTCATTTGGGTTGCATTCACTGTCATTTGCTACCAGCTATTCATCTGCGTCAAAGTCTTGGCCAAGCGCAAAGGTGGCTCTTTTCTCGGCCGCTTTTTTGGCCTGCAATCATCATTTTGCTCTACCTCGAGGCACGCTGCAACACACAAAGATAATATATTAGCACAGGATGCTAGCAGTGCGGTTCCGATGACACATCCTATCGAGGGCGTTGATTATTCCGTGGACACCAGCTTCAACATGAACTCTGGATATAAAGCAGTTCAGCTCAGCGACTCCTCGATGTTCTCATTTTCGCTCTCTATCAATGGCTGGGCCATGTTGGGTCAAGTGCTACGTCAAAGCATCACCACATTTGGGTTTCCCTTCTTGATCTTCACGTTACACATGTTAATCAGGGCCTCGGGCAACGACTCAATGCTTTACAATTTCAAGCAATACTTCTTGACGCTAAATGCATTCAACCCTATAGTCCCTTACCAGTTTTTAGAGCCTTGGAAATTCCTTCTTCCTTCATACTTCCCCGATGAATTGACCAACGACTTGCCCGAGATGCCTCGCAGGCCTGCATTGGCGGGACCCGTTGCGGCAGGCTCAGTTGCGATCATATTGTGGTTTACAGCAGTGTTATTCTTCGTTTGTTATTACTTTGTCCCCAAGTCATTCCGAAGAAACAGAGGGTGCAACGTCTACAAGCTTTACTCTTCGGTAAAGTCCATAGTGTTATGGGTGCATTTGTACAACGTTTACAAGCCCTCAATGCTTGGTTTTGTATTGTTGGATTTATTCTTCACTATTGCGCTGCTGTTTGTTATTGTGTTTGTGCAATCAAGTGGGGTGGCCCAAGTCGTTCTCTTGAGTATAATTGAGCTTGTGAAATACGTGCTCAAATTGGTCTTTGAGCCTTACTTCCTCCCTTCGCCATGGTACGGTTTGAATCATATCATCCTGTGCGCAAGACTTGTTCTGACAGTCTTGTGTATCATGTATATTCGAGACTTACGAATCAGCGAGTATGCTAGATCTTGCGTGGCGCTTACTCAGTTGGCGATCCATTTAGCCGTGGGACTTTACTATATTTTATACGCCATATTCTGCTTTGCATTGACTGCAAAAGCTGCTATGAGGTCCGTGAAATCCAAAAGAAAGTCTCTTCTGAAAAAGCTGGTACTCGCAGACGAAGGGCTTCATGGATTCGAGTTCAGGCAAGTACCTGTTCCAATGACCCGCGTGAGTGGCACTTGCACCGAGTTTTCCTCAACTTCACAATCCTCCATTAATGAAGCTGAAGTTGACTACTACAGGGCTCAGAGCGAGAAGATCTTGTTGACGGTGGAAGATGACGGCGGTGACCTCGACGAGCAAGCCGAGAAAGGTCTGGAAGACGAGATACTCTTTTATCAGCAGGCGGAAAAGAGAATCCAGAAGACTGACTACACAATCCGAGAAGCGGATAAAATATACCGCAAATACTTCTTGAGTGATGAGATGGACCCCGAGATGAGGGATTTGTGGGAGAGGAGAAACTGGAATGCTGGCACCAGAAAAGAGCCAGTGAAAGATGCCATACCAACAGGCCAGTCCTGGATCCAAACAATCAGGAGTAAGTTCATCAAAGAGAAACCAAGGGGCTTTGAAGTTACTAACCGGCGCCCAATAGTTCAAAACAAGGCTTTGGCTGGTTGCGAATCACCCAAACCAAGAGCAGACCTGCAGCATTCCAGTAGCGCGTCAAGCCAGTCTTGATAAAAATCAAAGTCACTTCTTCTAATAACTTTCCAGGAGAAGGATGTCCGCTTACTATGCACATATATTCATATCTAATTCAACTTTTGCTTTTTCGTAACATGCTCTTCAAAAACATCTTTCTTCATAATGTTCCTCAAGAGCTTCTCGTCATCAATGACCGTCAAGTCAAACACGGATTCCGTAGCGGTGCAGGCATTCAAGGCTGCGTATTCCGAGTGTAGGACCATTACCGCCATAGTGGCTCTCGTTGGAGTAGTATTGCCAGCTTGCAAGTCACACGGAGCTTTCGCTGCACCTTTGGGGTACTTCAGAAGCCTTGCTTTCACAATACCCAAGTAATGTTTGAGCACATTCTTTGTGATCTTTTCTCCCATCAAAAGCTGATAGACCTTCTTGTGCACTCTGCGGATGGCCCGAGATTTGAGGGCAGAGGAGGCCGAGTTGAATGATCTCTGGTGATTTATGGCGGAGATAATCACAAAAAACTGAACCATGAAGGTCAATTCCTTGTCAATCTCGCCGTTCAAGTAGCAATTGAAAGACTCGAAAACAAACGGCTCGTCATCTTCGACCTCCACTTCTTTGAGTATCTGAATGATCTCCTCGATCGTGTCTCTCGATAGGCTGGAGTTTTCGGCAAAATACTGCTTGATGTTTTCCAACGAAATTTCCCCCACGTCCTGCTCCATGGGCTGCTCCTCAACATACCCATACATTCTCAAAAGCTCAGCATTGGAGTCCGAGGAGTAAGTGTTGTAAATTTGCTCGTTCGCAGAAATCGCCTTGATTGCTTCGATAACAAGAAACTCCTCTTCCTCATGCACATATGCATTTTGGTGCCGGGAGTGTGCATTCATTGTGTCTGCAAATGGCACCATGGACTTCAAGAAGGGCAGGCTCCGCGCAGCCGGAGTAGCCTCGTCCCCGTCATCCTCGCCGTCGTCGTCGTTTTCATTCTCTAGATCAAAAGAGTAGGACATGATCACAGACGCGACCAAATTAAAATCATCCCTCGACACGTCACCCACGTACTTCTCGAAGAGTGGCACTAACCTGCCATACAACTTGTCTGCGGAGTCGCGACCGATTCTGTCCAAGACAAGCGACGGACGTAATTGTTCGAGTTCTGCATCCAGCCAGAAGTTCAACTGATTCATAGTGTAGCAGCTATCTTGAAGGGGCAACACATCGAAGTATTCCAGCCAGGGACTCGAACCCTTCTTCACTTTCCATTCATACATGAGCGTCAAAATCAAGCCTTCCCAGTCAGGGAGGTCCTGGAGGCTGGTGGCCATGGATTCGTGGTCCTTGATAAGCGAGCAGTTTCTAATATTCAAGAGCACGGCCCGGGGGATTCGGCAGAGCACCTCCCCTTCCTTAATGTCGTCAGTGGCCATGACGTACCTTCCCTGTCCCGAGCTGGAGTGGTCGGAAATGGTGATTTTGGGTGACCTCTGTACATCTTTGCGTTGAAGCCACGTCATAAACTCATCGGTACGAGACTCGAAAGTGGCGCTGGTCATTGCTTAGTGTGAATGTCTACTGCTCCGAGTGTCTACTGCTCCGAGTGTCTACTGCTCTATCGTGTATAGAAGCTGCAGGCGGCGATGCGCTGCACGTCACGTGCCATCGGCCTCCAGTACCACGACATTGTCAGGGTGACCCTTTTACCGGAAGCATTCCAAGTTGAAGTGTCTTATTCCCAAATCTATGTATATTGTGCATGAATTGCGGCTCATGCTGGGCCTTTGTCTGGTTTCCCCTTGGGCTCGCAATCCTGAGCCTGCAATTGTTTAATCAACACCGCTCCATTCCCTTTCTTCATCTGATCCGCCGCAATGGTACGTGCGTAGGAGCTATCGCTTATTCCTAGGGCAAGCCAGTCACCTGAGCTATTGATCTCCATGTGAGATATGGCCTGCAGGGACGGCTTCTGCTCCACAGAAAACACTTTCATGCGCTTGCGCCGGGCCCAGTTCCAGACACACACGTTTCCGTCACCCCCAGAAGTGAAAAGGGTCTCGAAGCGTGGGTGAAAGCTCAAACCCGTCACAGGGTACACAGTGTCGATTCCCGAGAGCGGGTCTTTCACACGATGACATTTGAATGCGTACTTTGCGCTTTGAATTTCCGGCAGGTTGTCGAAATATTCGATTGATACCCGTCCGTCGATACTGCTGAGCGCGTATCCCTGGCCCGAGGGAAAATGACGTAGCGATGTGGTCTGGAATCGAAGCCCAGTGGGCCGTGTATATACAGGGCTGGACATATTCCGGTGATCATAGATTTCCACTGTCTGGTGGGACTTGCCCAAGGTGATGTAGTCATGAGATGCATCCATAGCGAAAATCTTGCTGCCAGTATTCCTGGATTCGGTGACTCTATGAGTTCTCGCGTCGATCTGATATAGTTTTCCGCTAAATGAAGAGGCGATGACCTGATGGCTGCTCAGGGATTTTATGTTGTTTATGCCTGAGGAAACGACATCGCCAACACTAAGTCCGAGAACTGAAGATGACACCTTGGTGTTTTCAAAGTCGATATACCGCACTGAACCGTCTAGAAGCCCGGCAAAAGTTGTTTTGGAGGTGGAAAGCGTGGTGTCGAGAATGGGAGATGGCAGGCAGATTTGCCCTAGCAGCAGCTGTTTGGAGCACGAGAAAAAGATAGTGGTCTTGTCGTATGACGATGCCAAAAGCATGTCAGTTGAAGGCGCCGAAAAGCTTAGCAGCGAGATGCGATCGAGATCGTATGGACACGGTAGTTGAGTGAAAGACATGATCCGCCATCACTTGACTAGTTGGTGAGTAAGTAGCCACGGGAATACGCTGTGTTTATCTCACATGGTAGTGATACGCGAGGTGTACAGCAGGGACTGCACACAGCGACACGACGATCGAGAGAGCCATCAAACGCATACTCTCTGCAGACACTTGGAGCCGTTGCCTCAAGGACGCTTTGAGTTCTGTTTTATGGCTTCTCGAGCATACGCATTTCAGCTGGGTCCTGGTCGGGCTCGACCCACTCGAAGCTGTCGCCGTGATTAAGCCAAAATTGCAAAAACATCTTCTCTTCGTGCAAAGGATTCCATAGCATTTTGCGCAGAAGCAACTGAGACTTCACAAACTGTAGTATGCTCTCATACTGCTTGTCCAAGGCATCCATCTGAGGCGATGACTGCAGCAACTCAGCCGAGGCAGGAAGTATCAATTCGTAGTCGTTTTCATGCAACGAGCTGCTATTGGCCCAGTTTCTCACGCGGGACACATGGAAGTTCTTGACGTTAACTTCGTGATGCTCCTCAAAAAAAGTCACGAGCCGATTGAGGCTCACCATCTCTTCGTAGTGCGTGTACCTGTAAAGAATACTTGTATGCGGCCGCCACGATACACGAGGTAGATCCAACAGCTTTAATTTGAGAAGGCAAAAGTTCGCGAGCAAGGCCGCGCCGGTGAGCAGTAGAAGAAGATCCGGCAATATGGGGGAGATTTCCAAGGCGTTCAACAATAGATGAGCTGTCAATGACGCACCTGCGAGTCCAGCACCGGCGCCATAAATTCTTAAAACGGCATTTTTTTTTCGTGATATTGTCAGCACACTGCAAACTGTGGTGTCCAACAATTTGAAGGAATTTTGGTAATCATTGTTCTCTAGAAGCTTGCGTAGGAGCATGGAGAGAAGCTCACTACGAGCACACGGACGGCGCATAATCAGAGGGGCCAGTTTCTGGTGGTGGCGGTAATTTGCTTCCACTAAGTCAATAGCACGTCCCAAGCTTGCTCCCGTGCACGTAAGCACATAGGCCTTCACCACATCGTCGCTGGCCACGGCGTGGGTCCAGTATCGGCGCAAGAAGTCCCAGAGCTCCAGCTCGAGGTTGGCGCTCGCAACGTTGAGCAGAAGCCCCAAGTTGTTCTTTGGGGCACTGAACTTGTACTCGGGGTCAAGGCGCTTGTTGATGGCCTGGAGTCTGCGGTTGGCGAGAACATAATCCCTGATCAGCTGCGGCGGATGCGAGTCTTGGCGGTGGAACTTCTGCACCTTTCGGGAGAGAGCCTCGTAGTTCAAGTTGGCGTTGTTGAAGTAGGACGCCCATCTTCTGCAGAGCATGTATATTGCCTCATCTTGTCCCGAGCATGTATGATCCTCCGGAGTATCTCATGCAGCGCGCTGGGTGCGGCCCGCGCATATGCGCCTATATCTAGGCTTCTCATTAGCTAGCCTAATTGGGGGGTTATCAAAACACTTGAATCTATTAATGATCCACGGCAAATATACACACGCCTGCTTCTAAGCTGAGTGTACGCCGGCCCATCATCAAACCACTCGTTTTGGTCACTCACCTGTTGTCCTGCGCTTCACGCTCGCCACGTCTGGCTCTCAGCTACACCCCTACTACAAGTTTCCACCCATAGCTGTTCACCCATACTGCTAGTCTTGTACGCCGATTGCATCTAGCCTGGAACACAATTTCCAAGTTTCTTCTGCCAAGAATAATACAATGAGCGGCTCTTCGAAACACGACTCGTGGTTGGCTCAGCCCCCGAAGCAGAGGGATAACCGCTACTCTGTCTCCTCGTTTGCTTCCCAACTATCTTACGACCCCTCCGAAATTGGAGAGGCAGTACCGGTGCCATTGCAAGAACAAAGGGGCGATCTGGGCGAAGTGAAGCAGATGTACGTGAACAAAAGAGACGACGCGGGCACTGTTGATGAGGAAGAGTCGTTGTTCTCCGAGTCTCAGGCTCAACTCGGCCGCCTCGACACCATTAAGCGCCGCTCCCACACCGAAATCCCGCCGGAAGTGACGGTGCAGACTGAGCTCAAGGCCACCATTCCTCCGCGGCTGAAGCGAAGACCGGTCAGTGAAATCATTCCACGGGGACATATTGCATCGGAGTTTGCCAAGGCCCACCGACCCCGTGTGTCACTCAACATCAGCGATGACTTGGACAAGCTCATGCAGAGTGCCAGTAATTTGGAGCGGGCGGATCCGTCCGACGGCGAGATAGACGCGTTCTTGCATTCGTTCAGCAAATCCACTCCCTCGAGACCTCCTCCAGCCAACGCACGCTCTTCGACAAGAAGCAACTCAAAAACCCCCTCCAGTAGCAGTGGGAGTCATGCGTTCTCCGGAGCGCTGCAGACGTCCTCAGCAGCCAAAGGAAAGGTCCAACACATGAACTTCTCTACCGAGAGTTTCGAGACCGCAGAGGGGCACAGCCCTCTGGAGTCTTCTGCAAGCGGGAGTCACCTGCGGTTTGCACTTCCCAAACGGCCCAACGAAGACAATATGAGAAGGGCTCGCCAGGCATCTGCCAACCATGTACACCATGATGGTGCAGGACGTGATAGCAGCGGCCCAGGTTCCAGAAACTCTTCGGTGAGATCCAGATTCAGTGCTCAACTGAGCCACAGCGTATCTTCAGCAAATTACGACCAGCGTGACAGAACTCTCGAAGAAGCGGATGGCCTTGACCCGGCGCATTGTAGTGCCCCGCTATTCCCAGAAGGCCCAAAGCGTCTAGATTCCACATCGTCCAGGTACTTGTCATCGGACGCTGGAAGCGATAGAAACGTTATCTCCGAGCCGCTAAACCACGATTCCGGTTCGGATTTCAGGAAGTCACTCAAGATGAACTTCGAGGATGACCCGATTGTGCCCACAGACCTCGCCACGGCCGCTCAATTGGTGCACAATGATAGAGCTCCACAGACAGCGCTTGGCGAAAACACCATCGGCGACTCCGGCCACGAACGGAGCAGCAACGGCCTCGAGATTGGATCTAAGAGTATAAGTGGTGATCTTCGACTGGACGCTATGGTTGAGCCCAAACGAAAAGACAGTAAGACTGCTGAACTTGAAAAGGAGATGAATAGACAGCTCCCAGCTGAGAGACAAGTGGTCGCAGAGAAGGCTCCCAACGACGACGACGACTTCTACGATATCGAAGACGCTGTTTTGCCAAGTACCACAGTGAAGGCAAAGGCTAAAACTCGCAAGAGCGTCAAGAGAAAGTCAAGGCACGCCAAGAAGAAGGACGCGTCGGCGGGCCACCTCAAGCCGTTCTCCTACAATACCCTTGTGCACTTGCTAGAGAGCATCAACGGATCAGTGATTGGAGAGGAGTTCGAGCTGTTGAATTTGCCTATGCGTGAAAAGCAATTGATTGAGAAAATCGTGGACCTGTTGAGCAGACTTACGCTGGACATGGTCATTGATGAGAATAGGTACGAGGTTGGCATTGACCGCTTAGAGAGGGCCCACAGAGTGCTCGAAGGATTCCTCTGAGCAAGGCGCTAGCAGTCAACGAGCCTGCCCAAAAGATGCACAACGTACAATAACACTGGGGCAATACCGCGACACATGTAGAGTCAAAAAACGTGTAGTACCATGGAACTCCGCCAATGAATCATACGTAAGATGAGATATAGACCTGCGGGCAGGGCGCGGCTCATCTGCACGTGGAATGCACCTGCACACGCAAGGCTGGCTGGCTCAATGCACTGCCTACGCAATACAGACTCGTCCCGTTACATGCAGTCTTTCCCAACGGCCGATAGCTTTTTCTCACGGGACATTCAAGCATGCACACGCGGCTCACAACCTCGGAGGGGTAAACGCGGTGGTTACATCGCTGACCAAGGCTTTGAGCCGTAAACCCCAGCGCACTCGCCAGCTAACTATCGGACGAATCTAGGCACCTGCACAAAAGGACGTTTAAGCTTTCAGCCTCATCAAATGAGCATATCTTAAATCACGCCCACCCAGACTTGCATGGATTGTCTGCTTGTTGTATAGTATATCACTGCTGCGTCTCCACCTCGCGCACTTTGTCATTGATAGCGTGTGTCCTGCACAGACCGCGGCGCTAGCCCAATATACAGAAGCGCGGCGCTCCCAAATCTCCCTGGTCTCCGAAGGTGCATTCGTTTGGCCTATTCCTCGTTCTCTTCTCTGCCTATCAAGCCTCTCGTGGTGCCTCTAAACCCGAGGCCGACGCTGATCATTTTTGGCGACATAACTCCGCCGGACTGCCGCTTGCCGTATTCCAGTGTGCCAGGAGCATAGTCATCCCTAAAGTCCTCGAGCCGTCTAAGCCACTCCCTAAGATCGCCTTCGCAGAATACAATGAGCCACTTGTACAGCCCTGACTATGGCCAGGTCCATAAAGTTGCAGGTTCTGGCAGTGATGTCCCGAAAGCCTCGGAGAAACCCTGTTTGCAATTCCGCTCGCCCCACCTCAACAACCTAAAAATCGACGTCCCTGTTGCAAACCAAGATTCTGCTGACCTGCTCGGTGACGCGTTTGAATTCAACACTGTGCTGTCTCCATTGACGGGGTACGACAAAATAACTAAACTTCCGACGCCCATCTTGGCCAATGGCCCTTTCCCCCGAACCACAATTGAAATAAAGAAAAGAGACGCCCCTGGTGAGCGACGCAGAACTGAGACTCTACGAATCGCCTCCGAGTTTGAGCCCGACCGGGCTTCCAGGCATCGCCTAGGCTCGATTGACTCTATGCTGGTGCCTGTGACCACGTCTGTTCGCCATACGTCCAACCCTGACCTGGTCAATGGGCTCGGGATGGCGTTGGCCCTGCCGACCGTCGAAAACGAAACTAACTTCATACAGCAGCAAACGTTTCATGCCCCCAAACTCGACCGCACGTACAAGTACGCGAGTATCATAGGTAGTGGGGCTTTCAGTGTGGTGTTAGCGGCATCTAGTACTGAGGAGCCGCACGAAACGGTGGCCATCAAAATCATTAGCGTTCCTTCAGACGATGCGTCGAATTTCCGGTGTTATATCACGCGAGAGTTGGGAATCTTGAGCCACTTAAACCACCCGTGCATCGTGAAATTGCTAGATTACAACCTCATTATGTCAATCACGCAGACGGAGATTGACAATTCATTCATTCATTGCAATGAATCGCTCACCACGGGCATACGGCTGTTGTCAAATGGGGACGACAACAAGCAACTCTTCTTCTTAAACTTTTGCTCCGGCGGCAATCTTTTCAGCTGGCTACAACACAACTGGTTGCCAGGCAAGTCCTCTTGCCAATTCTGGCGTTTTCTTATTCGAATTGTATCCGAATTATTGGTAACTGTGGCCCATCTTCACGGCAAACGTATCATACATCGTGATATAAAGCTCGAAAACGTGTTGATAAACAAGGATATGTCAAACATTAGCAACTACGAGACAGAGTTGACGTTGGGGGACGAGACAATTGCCACCATCACCGATTTTGGCCTCTCCAAGAGATTGGAGCTGGACGATCAGCCTCTCACCACCAAATGTGGCTCGCAGGATTACGTGAGCCCGGAGTTGCTCATGGGCCTCAAATACGACGGCAAACTCTTGGATGCGTGGTCTCTTGGCGTTCTCGTCTATTCCATGTTGGAAAACAGGCTACCCTTTGACCCGGCGCCTGCGGAATATGATAATACGTCGGGGATATCTCCCTCTGTGTTGCGCCGTCGCCGAAGCAAGAACCGGCCTGCGCACCGCATTGCAATGGTGGACTGGGAGTGGTACCGAGTGACTGAGATGCTCAGCGATCCAAAATTAAGCGAGAGTGCCAAGCAAATCATTTCCGACTTGAAAACTCTTGTCGAAGCTCTACTAGTCCGAAAAGAGAATCGGATGCGAATCGAGGCCATAGTGCAAGATGATCGGTTCTTCTGGATCCAGGACCATCTTCCGGGTGTGCTTCGTTGCGCCGACTAACCCGGGAAAACAGTTTGCGAATCACAAGATTCGAAAATGCAATACATAATTAAAGCAATTCTAAACATCAGTTGGCCCGTAGAACCTCCGAAGAAAGCCGGCCGGCATCCTTCTCAGAGATTCTGGTCCTGCATGCAGAGCCAGTATTGTGAGATTCTTCACTAACTGCGTACTAATAGCAATACCTCACATCCAAGAAGACACCACTGAAACGGGCCGCTGTTCATTTCTGCAGGGACTCGTTCAGAACGAAGAGATCTTCTAAAATTCCTGTGTTCCCTCGAACGACGCTTGAACCTGGCGCATTGACGCAATCTGTCCCTATACGAAATGCCAGAGCCATCCGTTCAGAGTATTCACTCCAATGGAGTTGCCAAAAGTAGTGGAGCATCGCCGCCAGAAATTCCTCATGTCATCAACAACATTATTCCGCTCTCCAATGTGCTCAAATTCTATACACAAGAGGCTTATAAGCAGTTGAAACGACTCATGGAAAACTTGGCCAGCTCCAAGGAGAGCGACGTGATCCGTAAGAAGCTGTTTCTTCAATTAATTGTATCCTTGCGTCAAGACTTCATCAAGATTTATACTTTGGTCAAGTGGGCCCAGAATTCCAAAGACATTTCTAAGCTTATAGATTTGCTCAATTACTTTCGAGGCCAGGAGTTCTTTTTCGAACAATTGAGCATTGGAATTAATGAGCTCAACCACTTCTCGGGAGCAAAGTTGCCTAATTCAGATTTGTTGACTGCATTGGAAGTATTGGTCAAGGGAAGACCTCAATTGCCCTCATATAACTACATCGAGAGGCCCAAAGTGAGTCCAGAAAAAACACTACAAGTATTACGAGACTTAGACTTGGCTTTGACCGCCCGCATGGCCTTCTTGACGCCCCCAAAGCGCTTTGAAAACAACTACGTCATCAAGGATGGCCGCATCATCATCCAAATCCCAAACGAATTTAAGGTTTCCATCACAGTTGGCAACGATTTGATCATAGACAATGATGAGGATTACTACAAGTCGCCGTTCTTTCTCATTGATTTCCAATTTCTATTTGGAATCAACCCCGTCACCTCCCTAATAACTCACGGCGACTCGGAAATCGTCACAATGCTCCCCAAATCGTCGTTCGAGAAGCTTGAATTCTTGGTGAACAAAATTCTACTAAAGCTGTCACTAGACGGTTTGTACGACTTTCTTCACAAATACTCAATTTTTTTCAAGCTCTATCTCATTTCAAAACAGTTAAAAAGCTTGGTGATTAACAGCAAATGGAAAGGAAACATTCAGTTTAGCTACAACTCTTCCAAGATCATTATCAATTACTGGTCTAACTTTTACACGTCTAAAGGTTGGAAGTCCTTCATCGAGATTGGTGTGGACAAGAACTCCAATCTCAGCTACAGATGGTTCAAGAACGGAAAGTATATCACAGATGCTTCGGATTTGATACAAAATGCTATCAGAAGCGATTCGGAGCCCCAGGATTTAAGCGTGGACTCTATCTTGAGCTGTATCATAAACAAGCACTCTGAGGAATTGGTGCAGAAGATCTATAACAAATATTTTGAGGTGGTGTCGGAGTCTGTGTCCACATCCGCTCCCCTCCAAAATCCTGATTCGAGGGAATCAGACTCCATGGTGATTTTGAACCACTATCAGCTTTTACTCACCATAACTGCATCCAAGACAATTGTATTTGCTATTAATCCCGTCTCTGGGCATTTTTACTTTACAAACCCCAGTCCAAGTGAGACCTTATTCCAGAACAAGATTAATAGTATGCCGGCTTCGTTCAAGAACAAAAGTTTTATAAGCGAAGCTGAATTGGTTCAGAACACAGTGAATAACTTAATCCAATTGCGATTGGAAATTTTGAGCAGAACATTAAAGACGAAACTCATCACTACCGAATGGATATCCAACGATATTATCAACCTCGATGATTATGAAACAACCAAATTACTTAACTACATTCACGAGGAGAAGACCTTGAAAGCGTTCAACAAATTGGTCTATTACCGGTGCCGCAACTGGCCGGCATCTTGGTTTATGGTCAATATGGTGAGCGGATTGACTCTCAAATCATTTTGGTGGGTGGCCAAGATTAAGTCCATAAAGGGCGCATGGAAACTTCAATGGGTGCAGAAGTTGCCAGAGACAAATGACAACGAAATGGACTACAAGTTTTTCAAAACCCTATCTGCATCGTCATCTAACTTAATCGTCAACCAGTTGATCATAGAAGAGTTGGAAGCCAGAGATATCAAGTTTCTTAAACTCGAGAAGTCATTTGGCAAAAAGCACTTTGAGTTGTTCAATTTGCCCGAGTCATTCTTGGAGTCAAACAAATCCATGAGCGTGAGCTTGAGGGATCATAGGTCGAAGAGTATTAGTGAACCGGCAGGACTCACAAATGGGGAAGGTGACTCTTATAAGGACAATGTTGCGAATGAGGCAGCTCTTACCAAACAGAGTGAAGAATCAGATATGGTTCTTTCTCCAACGTCTACGATCATGGCGCTTTACAATTCCGGAAATTTGCTACCAGTCTCCATATCGGCTACCACATTCTTTCTCATGGTAAAGCTTCACGAGGACTCAGCCAAACTCAATTCTTCGATCGTGACCCTTACTGTGATGGGCACTCTCAAGGGTAGCTACAACTTCAAGTCTCTTGAGCAGCTAGGAGTTAAGATCAACCCCGACAAAGAGCAATTCGAGATCTCCACCACGGTGGACTTGTCACAAAAGATGAACGAAGATGCATCTGTTTCGGGCGCGATACTTGGGTCTTTGTTCGAAAATTTAAAGAAGGTCAATCTTCTTATACAAATTCTCCACCAATTAAGAAAGACAGAGATAAAGGTCCTTGACAATCAATCTCACGAAATAACTTTCTTGAGCAATCCCTTTTACAAACCATTCACCTTGAGAGTCAAAGATACAAATGCTAGTGATCCAGAAATCAAGTTAGAGAACGAAGACTCAACCATTTCCAGTGCACCCAGTCTGACAATGATGTTGTCCCTCAGCACGGACAAAGACGAGGATAAGTACGTGAAGTTGGTGATACGGATGCTCAACCAGGAGATCAATCGCTCCAGCGAATCACTTTTGGGATGTTTCAGATTCCTTGAGGATTACGTGAATATATTTAAGGCAATCCAGTCTGTCAACAGTGAGCTCAAGAAGGCAGATCACATTAAAATGGATAACAAATTGCCACGGCTATATTTCGATCCAAGGTTTAAATCTTTAGACATTTTGCAGTTCGCGTTCACTGTCAATTCGCCAGTTTCAAGCCTGCCAAAAAACCTTCAAAGGGACACGATTTCTTTCACTGTGTCATTCAAGAAAAATAAGTTCGATAAGCCTCAAAGGCTTCTCCTCAAGTTTTCGATGAAAGACAATTTTAACTCGCAAAACTTGAAGTATAAAAACTTATTTGAGATGATTTTCCGACACGCAAATGACCTAATACGGACTGCGATAGACGAGAGAGCCGTCTTCTTCAAGTTGAACTACGATTTTGTGATGTCCGGAGAGTATTTGGTCACTTTTATGACTCTGATCACACAATCATTCATTAAGTTTTTAGAGAGCCAACAAATCTAACTACTTTGTCTTTGCCGTCACTCGCTCCAATCAATGCATTCAAAACAAGCGTTTCAGTTACGTCGCATCCAAGTGCCTGGTGTAAGTCTATTTAAATCAGTAAGCAATGGTCATGTAAGAGCAAACCACCGCTAAGACAATAGAAACCAATATAGTAGTCTGCACGAGAAACTTCTCTAGGCCTCTCACTTGATCTTTGCAGAGCTTTAAGTAGAACAAACACGGCAAAATTATGCAAATCAAGAAACAAATCGAGGAGCCTAGAATGCCGATGATTTTCTCGAACTCCGGGATCAACACTGCAAACGCAACGAATAAGAAATTCACTCCAACACGGACAAAAAACCTGCCAAAGCTTTTGAAGGAGCTGGCAAGGGTACTCTCACCTTCAATGAGAACATCCAACGCCAACAAGCTATCCAAGGTGGAGATGATTGGTTTGGCATTTAACGGGGTTTTAGCAAGCGGAATGATGCAAATCAAGAAACTGATCAATGGGTAAATGAAGGAGGGGTAGCCTGAAGTTTCGAGCAAAATGCTGGTCACCTCGTTGTTGTTCAAGGCGCCAAACATGAGGAACCCAATCACTGCCATGGTGCAGTCTGTGAGCATGGTGATTGAGTAAGTTGTCAAAAGAGTATTGGTGAATTTCTCGGGGTGTCTCATGTCGGACTTCAAGTTTGGGAAGATGGCATGACCCCCAAATGGAGCCATGAGAATGCCCATTGAAATAAAGAACTCCGACGTGGAGTTGGGCCAGAGGTTCGTGGGCATAACCTGCAATAATGACCCAGGCGAAGTCAGCTTCAAAAAACCACACGAAAAAACAAGAATGGTCAAAGAAACTGTGGACAAAATGCCAAAAAGCGAAATGATGGAAAGAACCGGCAAAGGCACGAACGTGAAAGGGGTCAACACAACAAAGGCAATGGCCTTGAACTTCGTCTTGGTCCAGTAGACGTCGTCACCGAGAAGCGCAAACAAAGAGTCACTGAAGATCAAAATCAAAGACACACCCAGCCCCAAAAGGTCAATAGAGAAGATCAAGGAGATCAAGAGTTTGGCCACGGATCCGTAGGAAGCGTAGCCGAGGTCTGCATAGGTCATCATGGTGGAGTCTGTATCCAACGCTTTTGACAACAACGTGGCAGTCCAGTAGGTAGCGGCACAGCACATGATCAATATCGGCATTCCAAGCACCCAGCCTCCCTTCAAAAGCCCCACAGGCAACGCCAAGAGGCCCACGCCTATAAGCACATTGACGGAGTTGAAAACGGTTTGCGGGGCGGTGCTCTGGCCAGCTATCACCGTGACTAAATTCCCCTCACGATCTTCGACTTTCTTCAAGCCAAAATGCGATGCCGTAGAGGCCAAAGACAAGGCAGAACGCTCGGAAGAAAACGACGGGGACATAAAGTGGCGGCGTTTGATTGGGATAGGCGCCGAGTTTGGGGCAAATGAGCCTTGCCTTGACTTGCTCTGGTTAAGCATATTCACCACATCGTCTTGGTAAAACACCTCGTTGTTCGTCGAGTAACTGGAAGGACCGTTGAAGCGATGGGTGGCTTCGTTCAATAGGGTGCTCAAACGTTCACCGTTTTGCAGCGCTACCATGAGCTCGGGGTCGAAAAGCTCATCCTCTGGAGAGCAGCTGTCGCTGACAAAAAAAGAGCGTTTCTTCTTGATGTCGGGGTCGATCTTATGGGCAGCAAAGGACTGTGCCCTGGTGAAGGACGTTGCGAAGTGATGCAAGGAGTTGGGCCCGCGGAACAGGCCAAGGGGCTGCTCCAAGACGGACTGCCTTCTCAGTGGAAGCATGTGAGAAGATTCATCGAAAGACTCATCGATTACAGCAGACATGGGATGGGTGGAAACGATGGAGGTTTCAGATCTAGGAGCACAGTGCACCTGTGTATTGGAGCCGCGCAGTGTTTTGATAAGACTGCATCAGGCGCCGGCAAGGACGCGGTGGATCTTGAGTCGGCGGTGGCACTTGAGTCGGCGGTGGATCTTGAGTCGACGGTGCATCTTGAGTCGACAGTGGATCTTGAGTCGACGCTGTTGCCAGAGCCGCCGCCAATTGAGCATGCTGGCGACCGGAACGGTGCAAGCGAATCCAGCATGCTCCCGGTGGGAAGAAGAAATCCGGGCGTGGTCACGTGAGGCCAGGATCGGGAAATCTGGTTGCGCGACGACAATGCGTGTGGCTCAAAAACTATTCTCCAAGCTTACACGACATAATCCCGAAGCTGGTACCGAGAGCATTACAAAGACTGATGATGCATATGTCATAATGCTACTGCGCCACCCACACACATTATAAAAAATGACCCGGGCTCGATCTTGCCTTTGACTAGCCGCCATTCAATTTTACAGATCCAGGATTTCGAATGCTGATTGTTCATGTGTTCGGCAAATGGCACCGTCACCCAGGCCACCCGTGTGCGTGGCTGGGCGCTTCTAGCGCATCTTTGTCGGCAATTGAGACGACCCATCTCAGAAAAAGTACGCGTTACATGGCACCCATCACTCAAAAATTGTACTTTACCTGCACCGCGCAATCTGTGCAACCACTGTTCTACGCGTTTAATATCGCCTAAATCGTTAAATTGCCCGCACATATCTTTTTCTTCTCTGCTCATTTGCTCCAAGCTAGCCTCACAGCACCATGTCTTACGAGCACCCGTCGGTTTATATTGCAACCTACTCAAATGTATGTCTCTCGTCTGCCCCAAAGTACACAATTCGTATTAGGATGCTATGGCTGCGCCGATCGGACATCCCAATTGACCTGCTTGGCCAAGATTCCTCCTCTCCCAAAGACTTCTACTAACCCCCAGATCGATGTGTATGAGTGCTCGGTGGGCGAATCCCCCATCATGAGGAGGTGCAAAGATGACTGGGTCAATGCCACCCAGATCTTGAAGCTCTGTAACTTTCCCAAGGCGAAGCGAACCAAGATCCTCGAAAAGGGGGTCCAGCAGGGACAGCACGAAAAGGTCCAGGGAGGCTACGGCCGTTTCCAGGGCACCTGGATCCCTCTACATGACGCGCGGCTCTTGGCCAAGGAATACGGCATCACCTCCGAGTTGGTGCCGGTGCTATACATTGACATTAACGACCCGTCGGTGGTCATCCCAAAGAAATCGAAGCCTGTCACACAAGCCACCAACAAAGATGGCACGCCAATCAAGCGCAAGTACGTGAAGAAAATGAAAAAGGACTCTCCGCCAAAGAAGATGAAGTTCGAAGATAACCTTCCCCCGCTGGCTGTCTTCACCCAGGACATGCCATACGCCGGATCCCGGCCAAACCCGGGCCCAAACAGAGGCATGTCCAGCTTGGCACAAATGCCTGTCAGTACAAGCACGCCCCAAACGTCACACTTGCCGCCCACTTTCCAGCAGTCCGAGTTCATGCCCAATGGCTCCTACCAACGGGGCTACAACTACACCATGCCCGAGTCTTTTCCACAGCCCAATCTGCATCAACAAAGGCTGCATGGATACCCGTCGTCACATATACGGTATCCCAAGCACACCTTCTCCGGCATCGACGAAGTGTCACACCAGCACCTCGTTTTCCAGAGCAACCGCAAAAATGTTTCTCAATCCACAAACGACACGAACTGGTCCGAGGAGCATCACCGTGACTCGGACACGTCGCTATCGTCCGCAGAGCAGAAGCTTGCAAATGCGCCCATGGAGGAAGAAAACGGCTTTGCATCTCAGCTATTACGCTTCTTTAGCGAAGACAACGCTCCGATTCCCTACTTTCTATACAACCCTCCCAGTGACTTCAATATCAATGAAGCTATAGATGACGAAGGCCACTCCACGTTGCACTGGGCTGCCTCGATAGGGAACTTGAACTTGGTACACTTGGTTCTCTCCAAAGGTGCCAATCCACTCGTGGTCAGCAACTTCGGCCTCAACCCATTGTCCAAATGCATCTCGTTCAACAACTGCTACGACTTGAAAAACTTCCCGAGCGTCGTGGACGCCCTAGAAGTCTGCCTCATCAACACGGACATCAATGGCCGTACGCCGTTGCATTATTTATGTCAGTTTTCAAAAGTGCGCTCCAAGCTAGTCGCTCTCAACTATTACTTGACGGTGATCTTCAACAAGTTGCGTGGCATGTCAGGCATCAACAAAGGTTCCGGAATCAACTTGCTAAAAAACGTCTTGGACCACCAAGATGTCAACGGCGACAGCTGCTTGCACTTGGCCGCCAGAGCCGCGTGCTCTGAGCTCGTGGAGTTCTTTTTGACCAATGGTGCTAGAGACGATCTTGTCAACGCCAACAACCAGACCGCCAAGGCCATGATTGTTCAGCAGGGGTTGGTGGTGTACAATTTCGAAACGCCCCACATGTCGCTCCATCAGGTGCCTCTGCTCCAGCGAAACCATTCTCAAATACTGGATGCTCCGCATCCTAGTTCGGCGCATATTGGCCATGTGGGTAACGAGTCCCACAACACACCAGCTCACCGGCTACAGCAGCTGAGCCAACCACTGCAGACTCAGATCCACCAGCAAAATATCCCGGTGGTGCGTGTGTCGGGCAGCTCGGACCTGGATAAAAACGACCCGGAGAAGAGGCAGACTTTGGGAACGCCCATCCGGAACCCAAGCCGTCTCATGGAGACTCCTGACACACAGCGAACCACAATCCAGGATGAGGAAGAAGACGAGCTCCGTGATCGGGTGAGCAAGGAACATTTGCGGATGTTACTTCAGAAACAGGCAGGGACTGTTGACGAAAACAAGGAAAACATATTCTTGGAAGACAATTCCAAGAGCTCCGGTGACGACTACAAACCCGCTCACCAACATAGTGTTCTAGGGGTCATCTCCGAGAAGCCCAGTCCATTTAATGACGAGTTTGAGACGTCCGAAACATCTCTCACAAATGACATGACGCCCAAGCCGCCTAAAATCGGCCAAGACGGGGCTTTACTAGAGGAGGAGTATCGTGGAGACTTAGTGCAGTGCTCCACAGTGTTGCCCACGCAGGAGTTGTCATCAATGATGCATGGAATGGTGAATTCCCTCGCTAAGTCTTACAAACAAGAACTCAAGGATCTTGTGCGTGAAGACGAGCGCATCAAGAAGCTCTTGCTGGAGAAGAAAGACCGTCGCAAGGAATGCTTCAAAAAGGTGCAGGTTCTCCTCCATAAAAACGACTTCAAGCCCGTCAGCACACTCGCGGACGCCGGAACCGAGGTTGAACGGGAGGTGAAGTTGTTCCAGAAGGCGATTGAAAACAAGCAGACACAGCTTCTATACACGATTGAAAAGCTACAAACATACGAGTTGACGAATCTCATCCACGAGAACGAGAGCAAGATCGGAGAGTTGCAAGCAGACGCCTCAAATGCACAGGAGCAGTGGGAGATGGGTGTGGAGTTGAGCAAGATGCAACTAAGGCGGTCTAAATTGGTGCAACAGATCACGCGCGGAGTCCGTGACTTTGCCATCAACAGCAAGATGAACAAATACAGAAAACTCATCAGCCTCAGTTGCGGGCTCCGAGTGGAGGACATAGACGGGCTCATTGATGGTATCGAGGAATCACTTATCGAGGGGAAGATATAACCCGCAGCCACGTGCAACACGCCTCGAGAGACACTTTTACAGACAATAGACTATTTTCTACATGAATCAGGAAGAATACATCCCAAACCCTCCTCTGTTCCCCACGCTCCACACTAGAGAGCCAGTACCGGACGCGGTCGTGCGCGTCCCAGACCGACCGCGCTACGTCAAAAAACAACACCACCACCAGCTCACGCCATCAATGAGTTCTCGAGTCGTCCCCGCAGATTACAAAGAGCCCAACGAGAGTACCACTTCTCTTGGGTACGCCTCGTCCATCCTCAACGGTAATACAGTAGAGGGCGGGCTCAGATCGTTGACCTACAAATCAGTGTACGCCTCGCAGCTCATAGAAGAGTTGGAGTGGGCCAAACGGGCAGTTGTTCCGGGCGACTTCAAGCTTCTGCGGATCATAGAAAAGGACATCATCACACAGCTGAGATTGCAGGAGCTTCGAGGTGAAATCGCCGCCATCAAGAACACAACCGCAGAGAGTCACCGCACCAATGACGAGAGAATCATGGCCTTGGGCGAACAATTGGAGCGGGAGCTACTTGAAAAGAAAAGCATCAGTCCCGCTTACAGCCAAAGCCTCAAGGAGTACCACGCCACCTTCTCGCTCAACTTGGGCTACTCGGTGCGCAATATGAAACCAAAGGTGGAGGTGCAACGCATGGAAGACGTGGCAGGTTTCGACTCCTCCATATACCAGCGGGCCAAAGAAAGAAGGGCCGAAGAAGAGCGCAATCGCGTGGCCCAGGCCGAGGCCGAGGCTCATGACTTGGCCATGAGCGAAGACCAAGACTTCGACTTGAGCGCCCAGCAGACTCCGCCTGAAGGTATCTTCACGGACATCCAAAACTTGAATGGATTGGACCAACGGGACTTTGACGCCGCGCGTCTTGATGGCGATGAGAGGCAATTCCATGATGCCGACCAAGTTCTCATGCATGACAGCTTCGGGGGCATCGGTGGCATCGATAGTCCCAACCATATCAATCATCAGATGAATCAGCAAATGCAACAGCAAATGAATATCGACCAGCCAATGGGCCAGTCCTTGGAACATGATCAATTGCAGCATCCAAATCATCACGACGCGCCTCAAGTCAACCAGATGCAGCCCTACCAAATGGACTCCTTGCCCTTTTCCATGAACAACCAGGCCATGGGTGCAAACCACAACCAAGAGGGAGCAAACATCGGGTTTCCTCAGGGTTACCCAATGTCCCACAATGTGGACCAATACAATGCCATGAATCAACTACACGGAAATGCTTTAGACAATCCGTACATGCAGAATCAGCCACCTTTTTGAGCTCCGCTGCGCTGAACCACAACTACTGTACAATATACATCGAAAGAATACCAATAATAGTCTATGATAACTAACAAGAGCCAGTGGCTACCAAAGCCGGTCTTAAAGCCCGCCCATCACGACGGATTTCACCACGGTATAGTCCTCAACACCGTACTTAGAGCCCTCTCTTCCGAACCCGGATTCCTTGATACCGCCAAAAGGAAGACTGGCCTCAGAGATGGCACCTGTGTTCACTCCAATCATACCAACCTCCAATTCTTCAGCAATCCGGAAGACTCTCTTGTAGTCTTTTGTGTAGAAGTAACCGGCCAATCCAACGTCGGTGTCATTGGCCAATTCCAAAACCTCTTCATCCGAGGAAAATTTAATCAAAGGGCTGATGGGACCGAATGTCTCCTCGTTGAAGATCTTCATGTTGCGTGTTACATCACCCAAAACCGTGAGTTCGTGATAAAAATCTCCCAACTGAGGGCGCTTCTTTCCTCCAGCCAATACTGTGGCACCCAATGAAACAGCATCTTTGATATGTTCCTCGACCTTAGCTAGAGACTTTGCGTGAATCAATGGCCCGTGAGTGGTACCTTTTTCAAGTGAATGGCCCAAAGTGGTTTCATCCTGCAACTTCTCAACCAACTTGGTTGCAAATTCGTCGTAAATCAGTTCGTGAACAAAAATCCGGTTAGCACAAATGCATGTCTGCCCACTAGAGCGGAACTTCGACGCCATCACACCAGCAACAGCGTCGTCAATATCAACATCTTCAAAGACAATAAATGGTGCATTTCCGCCTAGTTCAAAAGAGCATTTCTTCAAAGTCGAGGCCGACTGTTTCATAAGAATTTTCCCCACATTCGTGGAGCCAGTAAACGAAACTTTCTTGACCAATGGATGCTCACACAAAGCTTTTCCCGCTTCGGAGGAATTATCAGATGCTACCACATTTATCACGCCCTCTGGGAATCCCGCCTGTTCTGCAAGCAGCGCAATTGCTAACGCTGTCAACGGAGTTTCAGAAGCAGGTTTGATAACCGCAGTACATCCTACCGAAAGGGCAGCAGCCAACTTTCTAGTAATCATAGCAGCTGGGAAATTCCAAGGCGTGATGATTCCACAAACTCCCACCGGCTGACGAATGGCTAGGATCTTATTTGTTGGATTCGCAGACAGAAGCACCTCACCGGTGGTGTGGGCAGCTTCCTCACCAAACCATTGAAAGAAGGAGGCGGCATATGTGACTTCCCCAAATGCGTCAGCAAAAGGTTTTCCATTTTCAAGCGCAATGATCCGGGCCAAGTCCTCCTGGTTGTCCTTCATTAAAGCGTATAGTTTTAGGAGGAGGTCACCTCGTTCTCTTGGCGTTTTGCGCCGGAAAAGCTTGAACGCTTCGTGAGCAGCCTCAATGGCCTGATTGTACTCTTGTGTGGAGAAAGAAGACACTTCGGCGATAAACGCAGAGGGCCTGGGGAACTTTCCGGGGTCGTTCACCTTGAACTTAACGGGGGAGTCTACCCACTGACCATTGATAAAGCTTTGAGTTTTGAGCAAACTTTCATTCTTGATGAGCTTGCTCACGGCCGCAGAAATCAGTGAATACCGGCGAAATGCAATCATGATGGTGAATAGATGAGATGGCCAGTTTTTAGCAAGAAAACAGCGTAGCGGGGTTTCCTGCATGCAGAGCACGCGATAAGATACGATAGCCGTATGGCCCGAATACCCCAGAGTGAATCTGAGCTACCCCGAATACCATCATCAAGCTTGCTTCGCTGTTACGAACTTGTGCGGATCAAACTACACTCAGTAAGCGTAAAGCGGGTTTTCTGCTGGCATATCTAGCAAAGCCTATACTTAGTAGATTTCGAAAATGACCAAGTAATCAGTCGTCTTCATCGTCATCGTCGCTTGACAAGCTCCCCACGTCGCTCAAATCTGCGTCTTCGTTTTCTTCTTCTGAGTCCGCTTGCTCCTCCAGATTCAACTTCTTCAGCGCATACTTTTGCACGTAGAGTTTTACCGTTTCGATGTACTTACCCTCGTTCTTCGTCATGAGGTTGGAAGCTTCGGTATTAAGGGGGTCGCTTGGGTTGCCATACCGTAACAAATGCGGCAAGAAATTCTGGAAGATGTTCAAGAGGCCGAACATGGGCGACCATGTCTGATTGATCACGTCAAGGCACACGGACCCTGAAGTTTCGTCGATATTTGGATGGTAAATTTTGTTAACAAAGCCAATGGAGGGTGATTTGATAGGATATTGGTCCGGGAGCTCGACCCGTAACTTCCAGAACCCCCCGGCATAAGGAGTGCCTGAGGGGCCGTTGAAGATCACGTGGAACTGCTGAAGGGAGTCGTCAATTAAGCTGACTTCGTAGTCGCTCATCATCAATTCCATAACATCTTTTTCAATACGTCTCTTGCTGCTCATACTGTTTGTGGTGAAGTAGTTGCGGTAAATAATTTGGTCTGATTGTACGTGTGGAGTAAGGAGAGGTGTGGCGAGCTGGCATATGCCTGCGCGCAATAGCGCTCGCACCCGTCACGCACTTTACATGGAACTCTGTCACCTACAGTTAAGGTAAGCCACGCAATTTAGAGCGGGTTGCAATCGGTCCAAATATGACCTGGGCCATTCCTTAGGAAACCCGCACAGCCTTGGTTTGGATAGTAGAGAAGCCTTGTTTAAAACATCACAACCGTGACTATAGCAGTATTAAACGAGTCGCATTAGAGAGCACCGTGACCAAGAAGGTATAGCGGGTCGTTTGCTCCATGAACTCGATTGCAATGCACCATCAGGCCACGGTGTCTCTTTCGGCTCCGCTCAATTTCACTGCAGCTCCATATTTCTGCAACTTCGTCAACAAGCCATCGCCCTGTTTGATCAACAAATGATACTGGCTGTTTTTGTTGTCAGGTCTGTTGGTCTCGATGATTCCGTTGACACGGTCAATGGAGCAGTTGAGCTTATTATTAGGAATGAAGCGGCACAAGTCCGCGTCTAAGAAATCCTCGCTCACGTTGAAATTGGCGGCCATGGACTTCACTGATAAAGATTTATAGCTCTCCAACAATTGTGCATAGGCCTTTGATCTCAATTCCCTCATGAAATAGTTGGCATGCACTTTCAAATACTTGTTATTGGCAAACACCTGGTCGTTGGTTTCCAACAAATGCTGAAAAAACGTTTTATACTGGCAGGCATACAAGGAGTTGGTCAAGTTGATCAAAGGCTCCAAGTCTTTGGAGCTGGAGTATATCGACAAAATCTCCGGAGAGGATACGATTTTGTTTTTCAAGTCTACCCGCTCCAAGGTGAGGATGCCAGAAATGATGGCGTACTGAGCGACTTGCTCATAGGTGCACAACTCCGTGGAAGTGAAGGTGGCCAAGCTGTCGATCAAGAGTGAGGCCGCATCCTCAAACCTTCGCGTGGCCATGTGGTAGATGCCCTGGTATGTTTTGTATCTGTTACGACGCTCCCAGTCACCACCCTTCTCGATCAAAGACTCAACTTCGGATAAGTGCTTTGCCACATTGCGGTAATCGTTGAAGAAGAAGTCTAGTCTCACGAGAGTCAAATAGACATCAATTTTGAGCCCAGTACTTTGAGTAAGCGAAAGCAACTTTGTGTATGTGGTTTCAGCATTGTCACGGTCGACGATGCGGGTGTAGTACTCGGCGAGCTCGGTGACGCTCTGCACCAAGTCAATGTCAGTCTCCTCCTCACTTTCAGCCTGCTGGATTTTGGCTTCGAGAGCGTGAATATCTTCTGTGTTTTTAGCGACGAGTTCGCCAAGTAACTTCTCGTCCAATGGGAAGATTTGGGGGTACTCTGTGGTCAAGTACTTGTAGTAGGGCGCCAAGTGTTGATCTTTGATTGCAGCGAGGAGCTCGGCCTTGACCTGCTCGGCTTCACTGGTGCCTTGTAGCAAAAGAAATTGTTTCTCTGATAACCTGTAGTCAGGAATGGTGGGGACGTCCGATTCGAATTCAGCCATGGGTACTTAGGAGGTGAGTGTGCGTGAGGCCAGTTGGTGGCCAAAGGCGAGGGCTCGCACCCGTGCACCAGGAACCCGTGCACCAGCTCCAGTATACATGCGGTTGTTCTGTAGACAGCCTGATAGAGGGACCGGCCCAGTGTTTACACTACGATAGTGTGAAATATGTCGGTATTGAACGCACAGCAGTCAGTGATTGCCACTATCGAGCGAGTAGTGATTGCCACTATCGAGCTAGTAGTGATTGGCCACGGCAGCTGGGAACGCTTTCCGCCACTCCTGCACAGCAACTCAGGCAAAGTGCAGGCAGAATCAGAAAGATGCCTGACCCGAACCCAGGTCGACAAAAGCACTCATTTTGCAACCGTTTTGCGGATTCTAGTTGACTGATTTGTCCGTCCGCTGGAGTATTACTCTCAATGCAGGTGTCCGCTGGAATATTCAACTCTCAATGCAGGTGTCGGTAGCTCGGGTGCGGTGCGCGAGCCTCATGCATATGGAATGTGGGGAAGACAACCCAGAAGTGCATCTTCAGAAAGTCACGCCTGTAAGACCGTTCTTTTCACTGCACAATGGCCTCAATAGAAGACGACATCCCAGCCATATTCTTGGAGAAAATCTCCCCCCGGGGCTTGGACGCCATCCAGAGGACTAAGGACTTTGTCAACGATTACTGTATCCCCGCTGACCAGGTGTATTTGGATCAAATGCCCACAGATCCAGCTAAGCGTTGGGATGCTATCCCGCCCATAGTAGAGAAGTTGAAGGCAAAAGCCCGTCTGTTGGGGCTTTGGAATATGTTTCTCTCCAAGGCCTACGCCGAGGGAGGAGGATACACCAACTTGGAGTATGGGATCATGGCAGAGTATTTGGGCCGCTCACTCATTGCTCCTACTGTCACAAACACAAATGCCCCTGACACAGGCAACATGGAGATTCTTGCTAGATACGGGACCCCGGAGCAGAAGAAGCGATGGTTGCAGCCGCTCCTCGATGGAGACATTCGCTCCGCCTTTTTGATGACGGAGAAGGGAACTTCTTCATCAAATGCACTTAATATTTCGTGTACCGCCAAGGTCAACGAGCGAGGCAATTATGTGCTCAATGGAGTGAAATGGTTTGCATCCGGTGCAGGAGACCCCCACTGCAGTGTCTGGTTGGTGATGTGCAAGACGGATGAAGGTAATCACCCCTACTTGAACCATTCTGTCTTGTTGATCGATTCGAAGAAGGCCCTCAAATCCGGAAACGCCCGCTTGATCAGACCATTGACTGTTTTCGGCTATGACGATGCGCCGCACGGCCATTGTGAAGTGGTGTTTGACAACTTTGAGATTCCAGACGAAGACCGGGGCCAGGAAATTTTGTACGAAAAAACCAGAGGGTTCCAGATTATTCAATCGAGATTGGGGCCCGGCAGAATCCACCATTGCATGAGAACCATTGGTGTGGGCGAGCAGGCTTTGTTAAAGATAGCCCACCGGGCCAACCACCGACTCATTTTTGGCCAGCCACTCAAGAAAAAAGAGTCCTTCTTGACTGCTTTTGCACAGTTTAAAATCGACATTGAGAGGTGCCGGCTTCTTGTGTTGAATGCTGCTCACCAGATTGATCTTCAGGGTCCTAAAAGCGCCATGAGGGAGATAGCCATGGCCAAGATCGAGACCCCTATAACCATCCTAGCCTTGTTGGACTGGGGCATCCAGATGTACGGTGCTGAGGGTGTTTCTCAAGATACAGAGTTGGCTCGCGCCTATGCCATGACAAGAACATTGCGTATAGCTGACGGGCCTGACGAAGCACATTTGGGGCAATTGGCCAGAAATGAGTACAAGAAGTTCCCGTTGGTGGACGAGTACTATGAGAACCTCAACAAGAGGGTGCTCGTCGTTGCAAAATTGTAGAGAAGCTCCAGGCTACAGGGGAGGTAGCATTGTCATGAGAGATCGTTAGCATCTTTGCAGAAATAAAAATATATGTCACAATTGTTTTAGTACAAGTCCGCCTTGACAAAGTCGTGGACAAGCCCGCGCTTCAAGTAGTTCTTTGCCTTTATGCCTTCCTCCTTAACTCTTTCCTGTTGGAGACGCTTGAGCTCCTTTTCCGCTTCCTGAAACGACACCTGCTCTCTTTCATAGAGATGGTCATCCTCGCGATCTATATCTAGTTCGCCAAGCATGACCACGTTCTCGCCCCTGACCATGAACACGCCAATTGGCACCTCTGCGAATCTCTCGGGACTGCTCTCATTCTTCTTAGGCAAGTATATTCTTTCTATGGTATCTTGTAACACCAAGTTGGCAAATTGGTCAAACGTCCGCAATATTCCAAACACATTTCTGCCGTCTCTCAAGGAGACAAAGATCTTGCGGTCGACGGAGCCCACGATGGCTGCGGCTGTGGTGAAAGCGTATGACTCCAAGTATAAGTCCTCGGCGTTGGAAGTGCCGGAGTCCGAGCCTGCGCCATTTTGTTCTTGGTGCACGCCTTGGCTGTGTGATTGGCGTGTGAAGGCCTCGTCTTGCGCTACAGCCGACATGCTATGGATTCGGCGTGTTGGTTGTTGTTGGCTGGAGTGAGAGGTGATTTTTTCTTGCGACCGAACTGGTGCGCGCACGCCGCACCATGGCATAGGCAGCGTAGGCTGCACCATGGGCCGAAGCATGGCCAGAATAGCATCGGTAGAGCGGTCCATCGGTAGAGCGGTCGGACGCCATAGAGCCGCCAGAGCCCCCAGGACTTGCCCACAGGGTGCATCTTGGTTATATACAGGACAACGGCTGGCGTGCTACACGGGAGCTTTTGCGCCGCTGGAGCTCTTGTCAAGCGGGGTCGTGGACCTGCCGCTGGCGTGTTTCGTGAGAGATAGATAGCGATGTCGACGTGTGCTGAAGTCGGAGTCTCCGAGTCTCAGTGCAAAATGCGACCGTTCGTGCAATGTGAACACCGCTAGTTGGCAGAATTGAAGAGGCAGATGAGAGCAGCATTTCGCTGACATTACTATGGTTTTATATCTGGGAACAGTGACACATCAAAGGAACATCAGTGACGAGGTCACAGTGCAGCCCAAAAAAACCGAGCCGCAACACTACATTCGCGATGCGATCATCTCTCACCTCACCCACACATGTCTTTCTACCAGTACAAGGATTACATAGAAGAAGGCGATCTTGTGCTTGCATTTGTAAGCAGGGGCTTGATCAAGCCGATTACCGTCAAGAAAGGTGAGCTTCTCAATACCCGCTTTGGAAACTTCGACCACGACAGAATGATTGGTATGAAGTATGGCACACAGATGGGCGGCTTGAAGGACCGGGGGTTCGTGCACCTTCTCCATCCCAGCCCCGAGTTATGGACGGTATCGTTGCCACACAGAACTCAGATTGTCTACACGCCGGACTCGTCCTACATCATCCAGAGATTGGGCATCACCAGTGGATCCAGAGTCATTGAAGCTGGCACCGGCTCTGCCTCTTTCACGCATGCATTCGCCAGGACGTTGAGCGATGAAGGCAGACTATTCACATACGAATTCCACGAGCCTCGGTTTTTGGAGGCTCAGCGGGAATTGCAAGAGCATGGCCTCTTAGACAACAATGTGCTCATCACGCATCGCGACGTTTGTCACGGGGGATTCGAGATTGACAGTCTCCCGCCGAAGTTCGCCAAGAACAACGAGCTATCATGTGACGCAGTCTTTCTCGATTTGCCGGCGCCATGGACGGCCATCCCCAACTTGCCTGCTGTGATATCACGCGAGTCCAGGGTGGGGATCTGCTGTTTCAGTCCGTGCATAGAACAAGTGGACAAGACAATCGAGGCGTTGGAGCAAAATGGCTGGACGGATATTGAGATGGTCGAGATCGCCGGCCGTCGGTGGGAGGCCCGCAAGGAAATGGTGCGGGATGTCCACGACGTCATCAAACGGTTGAAACAAATCCAAGGCAGAAAGTCCCAGGGAATAGAGGGCAGAAGGCAAGTGAAAATGGAAGAGAAAGACGAAAATACTGAGACGCCGGAAGCTGTGAAGCGGTCTGCTTCGGAGCGTGACGCCGAGTCGCTGCCAGAAGCAAGTGCCGCCCATGAGAAGGTGCCGAAATTCAACCCTTTCGGAAAGGGAATCCGTGTCAAGGAAGGAGACGAGCAGTTCCAGTGGAAGCAAGTCACCAAGATCGAGTCCGAGATCAAGACCCACACGTCATATCTTACGTTTGCATATCATGTTCCCACTCTCAAGCGAGAGTAAAAATCCATTACAGCTTTGAGAATTCATTACAGCTTTGAGAATCCATTACAGCTTTGAGAAATCCATTACAGCTTTGAGAAATCCATTACAGCTTTGAGAAATCCAATTCCACTCTGAGAAATCCAATTCCACTTTGAAGTGCCCAATCTGTAGTCTAAGTACCACCACTGTCGCACTGGAGCTATGTCCGCGGCCTGCATGCAGCGCACCACCTATCTCAAGTGTTGCGCCTCAACAACTCCCACAGACCACTCCAAACAACATGAACGAGGCGCCAATTGGTATGTCGGTGAGAGTGCGGGCCAAATTGACACTCGCATGGCTCGCACGCTTGTGTTCTTGCAATATACTAACTGCTAGTTCTTGACCAAGGTACAGGTTTTGTTAAAATAGGTAGGGCTGGTACCAACTTCCCCGACTTCACCTTCCCATCATTGGTTGGGAGACCGATCTTGAGGGCTGAAGAGCGAAACACTTTGGTTCCGGACAACATCGAGATCAAGGACATTATGTGTGGCTCCGAGGCCAGTGAAGTCAGATCCTTGCTACAGATATCCTACCCCATGGAGAACGGTATCATCAAAAATTGGGAGGATATGGAGCATTTGTGGGACTATGCCTTTTACGAGCGAATGCAACTCCAGACGCAAGATAGAAAAATCTTGTTGACGGAGCCCCCCATGAATCCTTTGAAGAATAGGGAGACCATGTGCGACGTTATGTTCGAGAAGTATCAGTTCGGTGGTGTTTACGTCGCCATACAGGCCGTTTTGGCCTTGTATGCCCAGGGTTTGAGCTCCGGTGTAGTTGTGGACTCTGGTGATGGTGTCACTCACATTGTGCCTGTTTACGAGTCGGTGGTCTTGAACCACTTGACCAAGAGATTGGACGTTGCGGGTCGTGATGTGACCCGGAACTTGATCAACTTGTTATTGCGCCGCGGATATGCATTCAACCGTACGGCTGATTTTGAAACGGTCCGTCAAATCAAAGAAAAACTTTGTTACGTGTCTTGCGATTTGGCATTGGACGCCAAGTTAGCCAATGAAACCACGACTTTGGTCGAGTCTTATGAATTGCCCGATGGCCGTGTGATCAAGGTTGGCTCCGAAAGATTTGAGGCTCCAGAGTGTTTATTCCAGCCAAACTTGGTTGATGTCGAACAGCCTGGCGTGGGTGAAACTTTGTTCAACACCATTCAATCTGCGGACGTTGATATCAGATCCTCGTTGTTCAAAGCTATAGTTTTATCTGGTGGATCTTCCATGTATCCGGGCTTGCCTTCAAGATTGGAAAAGGAAATGAAGCAGTTGTGGTTGACTAGAGTGTTGCATGGTGATGCTTCCAGATTAGAGAAATTTAAGGTCAGAATCGAAGACCCTCCAAGAAGGAGACATATGGTTTTTATTGGGGGTGCTGTTTTGGCCAACATCATGGCAGACAAGGACCACATGTGGATATCTAGGCAAGAATGGGAGGAGCAGGGCTCAAGAGTTTTGGAAAAGTTGGGCCCTCGCTAATACAGCTAAGAACTACAAAATAAATATAAAGTACGAGTTCAGACTCGATAGGTTGAGAATACAGGCCGGTTTCTACCTTATGTTCCGTTCAATATATATTGTTCATGCAAAATTTAAGTCCTCAATTTGCTTGAGGACAGTGTCAACAAGTTTATCGTAAATCTCGTCAGTAAGATTGCCGGAATCTTTACTGTTGTAGCCAAAGTTGACAGCAGAATAAACCAAATCCTTCAAAAAAGCTTTGTTCACTGCCTTGGGTTTCAAGAAATCGGAATTTAGGCACTCTTCCACAGTCCATCTATTATTTGGATTTCTCTCCAAGCACTTACGCATTAGAATCACAGAGCTTTGTGGGACTCGGTTCCCATCTATACCTTTGCTGGAAAATTTTATTTCCACCATGGGGTTCATTATCGCCATGATTCTTTGCTGGCCAGAAAATGCTCCATATGGCGGCCGGCCATAGATCATCTGATATATAATGCATCCACAGGACCAGATATCTGATGGCTGACCCACTTTCCAAAACGATGACGACTTGTTCATGCTGGCTCCACCATTGGCTTCAATCAAAGCTTCCGGGGCCATGTAGTTAGGTGTTCCAATTTGAGATTGGCGATATATGTTAGCCGTGTGGTCTGGAACAGCGTTAGCGATGCCAAAATCAATGATTTTCAAGGTTCCTCTAACAAAAAGAAAGTTTGCCGGTTTCAAATCGCTATGCACGATACCCGCACGATGAACCGCTTGAACACAACGAAGAATTTCTGTTGCATGAAAACGAACAAAATTCATATCCAAGCTTTTACCAGAAGCTAGCTTGTTGGACAACACATGAGCTAAATCGAGATCACCGCATTCCATGACCAAATAAATTGAGCCTTCGCTCACTGCATGGTCGAGGAGGGATACTACACGGCTATCGTCCCTTAGCTTATTTAAAAGATCAATCTCGCCTTTGAAGCCTTTAACACAAGCCTCGTCGAACTGGTCGAAAGAAACCTTTTTGATGGCGTAAACTCTCTTATCGGCGAGTGAGCGAACCTTGTAGACTTTGGAAGAGCCCCCTCTGCCCAAGAGCTCTAGCTTCTCGTATTGGGTTGAGTTGACATATATGATTTTTTTTCGATTGGGATCTTCGTTAAGTGTTTGGAATTCATGTTGCCGCTTTCTCGACGCAATGACGGACGATGGAACAGGGGTTATTGTTGCGCTTGTCGATTTGCTTTCAGCGGGGGTTGGCAAAGGCGATTTGGGGTTTCTCGGCTTCCTAAAATCGGTGGGCTTTTCGGCATTCAAGTATTGGGGAGTCTTTTCGTGTAGAGGAAATCGAGCACTCGCGTCAGAAGCGGCTGCCAGCTGTGGGCTTTCCGCATGGTGAGCCAAGATCAGGCCGGCCGAGTGTTGGCCCAACTCTGAAAACTGGGCTGAGTTCTTTTTGAGTCTCTCTAAACTCTTGAAAAACTCAGAATTACCCGACACGACTCGCTTAGCGGGAGACTTATGAACGATGCTATCCGACACACTTCTATAGCTGTGCTCCCCACGTGAAAGCCGCTGAGGCTTATAGTCATGCATCCGGTCCAGTACGTGCGGTATATCTGAAGCTACTGAAACGCCCGGTTTTCGAGAATCATGATCCAAAGGTCTATGACTGTGAGAGGGTTCGTCGGCGTCCTCGCTGGCAGAACGCATGTCATCCCTCTCGAAGACAGCCAGAAGCTTTTTCTGCTCGAGTTCGACATCCGAAGCTCGTTTTGGGGGCCCCAAGGACTTGAAGCGGCGAGAAAGACGGGATCGCTTAACATGTCTTCCAGTGGCCAAATGCAGTGCGAACCCACCAGGGCTAGCGAGGGCGGCAACACCATGGTTGTCGATGGGGAGAGGGTCTTTTTTGGAGCTGGAAGAAAATGACTCTGCTTGTTGGATTGAATCTTTTGTATCCAGGAGGTGGTCTGAGGAATATGAAGGTGGATGGTCCCCACCGTTGCGGGGACTGCCGCTATGCGTGGTGATGCTATTTGGGATTATGTTTGGATTGCTGATGTTTGAATTGCTGATGTTTGAATTGCTGATGCTTGAGTTTATGTTTGGATGGCTCAAGTTGGAAAAGTCCGAGACATTACTATTGGAAGTAACATTGCTGGTATTGGCGACGGTGGAACTGGAAGAGCCCTCAGGCGGTAGAACGTGACTTTTCGATGCAGGAGACGAATTCAAAGGAGACTTTCCTGGGTATTCTTGAAAATGAACGGATAGTTTACTTTTGAGAGACGCCCTGAGCGCTTCGTCGGCCTGATCCCGTATCAGGTCGCCTAGAAGGGCTATGCCATAGGCGCTCAACGCGGGAGGAGCGAACGTATTGTCTTCCTCATGCATGTGGATATGGTTTGGGGGAAGAAAGCAGTCTTGCCGCATATGCTCTTGGGGAGGACGAGGGCCCCCGTTTTGCGGATCCATGCGATGTAGAGTTTGGTTGAAGGACCGGGGCGGCTTGGCTCGCGATGAAGATTGTAAACAAGTAGGTTCGCGGTGCACGGATGTAAAGACGCGCTCGGTGTGCCATCGCGGCCGCACTGCAACATAGATGTTCATGTGCAGCGGCCATTCACCCATCCGTCTTATATATACATAGGCCAAGTGGTTATGTCATCGGAGTTTCATGGTGCCATAGCCACGTGTCCTGAAACATCACTGAGCAACGCGAGCGTAAATTCATATCTGTAGTAAAATGGCATTCCCACGCGCTACCGTGAATGTTGTCGTGAATAATTATGAATAACGTAACTAGACGGTATATCTCGCCATTGACCGTTCATGTTCACATGAGCCAACTTCAGCTACTGTTCATGTAGATTGAAGAGTCTGCCGTCGAATCAAAATTCACGCCACTGTAGTGCACTGCATCGAGACGGCTAGGTGCTCACACCAGTCACCGTCCATACGGTCAACACGCTGTTATATGCACTTGCGCTCAGAACATCGCATCGAAAATCGCAGTCCGTCCAGCAACCCATCTCCACACTAATGAGCCATTTCGTACGCCAGGCGTCCTTCGAGGTGGAGTATGCCCCCGCCAAGATCTCAAAATGGAAGTCGTCCCGAACAGGCTTGCAGTTAGTGCATATCAACCATCCGTCACCAATGGTATCGGGCCATTTTGCAGTGGCGACAGAGATTGCAGACGACTCGGGTTGCCCGCATACTTTGGAACACTTGATTTTCATGGGCTCCAAGAAGTACCCGTACAAGGGTCTCTTAGACAGCTTGAGCAACCGCTTTTTCTCCTCCACCAATGCCTGGACAAGCGTTGACCAGACTGTATACACTCTCACCACTGCAGGCTGGGAGGGATTCAAAACACTTCTTCCCATATACTTAGACCATTTGTTCAACCCAACCCTCACTGATGAAGCGTGCTTAACGGAAGTGTATCATATCGACGGAAAAGGCAAGGAAAAGGGTGTTGTCTTCTCTGAAATGCAGGGTATAGAGACTCAAAGCTGGTTTATTGCGTACATGAATTTGCAAAAGTCCATGTATGCCAAAGACTCCGGGTACTCTTCCGAGACAGGCGGTCTCATGTCGGAGTTGCGCCATTTGACGAACCGCCAGATTCGTGATTTTCACCGCCAAATGTACCGCCCGAACAACCTCTGTGTTGTTGTAAGCGGGACTGTGGACGAAGAGGAGCTCCTAGCAGTCATGTCCAACTTTGACGAACTGCTTACTCCGAGTACCACCACAACAAGGCCTTTTGTGGACTCCGTACCCGACTTGCCCCTTCGGAAAAGGGTTGTGACCAGAGTTACGTTTCCCGATGAGGATGAGTCCATGGCTGAGCTTAACATCGCTTGGATCGGGCCAGACTGCAATGACAACTTAGACAACTTGGCCGTGGATATGGTAGGCGCCTACTTCGCCGACTCTCCGATTTCTATATTTAACAAAAACTTAGTGGAGATTGAAGAGCCGTTGTCAACCGAAATCGTCTATGGCACCGACGAATTCCTCCGTACCGCCTTGAATTTTTCTGTTGGGGGAGTGCCTACGGAATCTTTGGATTTTGTGGATAGTGAGATAAACCGCTTGATCCTTGAGCAAACAAATCCAGCCAACTTCGACTTGAAATACATGAGGCAAGTCATCAATCAACAGAGATTGAAGCACATTGCAAACACAGAGAAAGATGCATCTAGCTTCTCCAACGTCGCTATCCTGGAGTTTATATACGGCAAACCAGATGGCTCAAGTTTGGCTGCATGGACTAAGGATTTGACAGAGTACGGAATACTTGCCAACTGGACGACAGAGCAGTGGTGCGAGTTGATCAAGAAGTACTTTGTCGACAACAAATCAGCCACCAGCTTGGCTAAGCCTTCTCAGAAGTTGAACAAGCAAATGAAGAAAGAAGACAAGCAGCGTCTCAAGTCGATCAAGGAAAAATACGGCTCGGATGGATTGGCGAAGTTGGGTGAAAAACTAGAGCTCGCAAAGCAGAAGAATGATACTCCCATTCCAAATGAGATATTGACTCAGTTTGGAAAGCCAGACCCTTCAAAAATTCAATTCATCAAAACCGACTCCTATAGAGGTGGTTCCAATAACGGGGACTTCGCTAACTACAAAAATTCCGGGGTGGTGTTCGATAACATTCAAAAGGATCCTGTGCAAGATTTGCCTGTATACTTACATTATGAGGATTACAAGTCTAACTTTGCCACTGTGCATTTGATGATGTCTTCCGCTCAAGTTCCAGCTCCGCTTTTGAAATACTATTCTTTGCTTGAGGAGATTTTTTCTTTATCAATTCAGCTACCAAATGGGGATTACTTGCCGTATGACGAGGTGATTTCCCAAATAAATGAGGACTTGATTGAGTTTCAATTCGATAACGGCATTGATGACCAGTTTGCGGAACTATCGGGTGTCAAGGTCATGTTCGAAACAGAAAAGTACGAGAAAGCAATTGGGTGGTTGATCAAGGTTTTGAAGTACTCCGTTTTTGAGGAAGAGCGTACGAAGGTTCTTATTGAAAAGATCATCAATTCATTGCCAGACAAGAAGAGGGGAGACGAGCATATGTTGTATTCAATGGAATACAGACAAATTTTCAATGACTCTTCCCTCAGAAAAGCTCAGGATTGTATTAACACAGAGGAATTTTACAAAGAGTTGCTTCAAAAATGCAACAATGGAAAGTTCCACGAGATCAAACAGGATCTTGAGAAAATCCGTGAGTGCTTGTTCTGTGTGTCAAACATGAAGATATTTGTCGTGGGCGGTTGTTCCAAATTGGAAAAGCCTGTTTCACCTTGGGCAAAATTTTCAGAAGAATTTTCAAGTAAGAATTCGTCACCAGGCTTCTCACTTCTGGACATCCCCAGAGCATTCCATTACAAAACTGACATTGGTAAGACCTGCTCTAGAAAAGCATTCGTGCTTCCAAGACCAGCCAGTGATAGTTCCTACTTACTTGCATTGACTCCAATACCCAGCGACTATTTGGATGAGGACATCTTCAAAATAGCTCTTGTCAGCGAATTTTTGGAGGCGGTGGAGGGTCCATTCTGGAGAGCTATCAGAGGCACGGGTCTTGCGTATGGAGCAAATGTCAGAAGATTGGTCGAGTCAGGACATTTGTCCTTCAGTGTCTACAGAGGTGCAGATTCTCAGCAAGCCTGGACGGTAGCCAAAGATCTTATCACAAAGTACGCTCATGGTGAACTTGATATTGACCAAATCAGCATCGATAACTCCATCGCAGCAATTGTCAACGCTTTGGCTAACAATGAGGCCAGCAACTACGAGGCGGGAATGAACAGTATCATTGATACCATCTTCAAGAAGAGAGGCACTCATTACATCGATCATTTCTTGGGCAGGTTAAACTCCTACACCAAGAATGATATGATTTATGTTTTGAAGAAGTACTTTCTTCCCTTGTTTTCTGCCGAAACTTCTATGATATTCACGACAGTCCCTGCAGCCAATTGTGAGAAATTCACTGAATTTTTGACCTCCGAAGGCTTTGAGGTGGCTATTGAAGAGATTACTGTACAAGGTGGCGAAGACTCCGATGGTGAATCGGAGGATGACAGTGGGGTGAGTGAGAGTGATGAAAGTGGAAGCGAAAGTGGAAGCGAAAGTGGAAGCTACGAAAGTGACGAGAGTGGCAGTGAAGATAGTGACGAAAACGAGTAGATCTATATTAGGATATTAATTTTAAGAGTTATTCGATATGTCGCTCATATCGATGGTTTCGAAACTTTGAGCTTTCGAGTCTTTCGAATCTATCGAGAGAAACTTCACGTAAGCTGATACCCGCTCGCAAACAGCCTTTTGATCTCGATTAACAGACTTCCACCACGACTCACTTTGGATGCCTTTACACGCCAACCACTGGGATATCGAGTAGAATTTAAGGTCCCAGTCTGAATCTCCAAACTCTTTCAGGTAGCGGCCGTATACTCCGAGATTTCTTTGTTTGTCCCAATCGAAGTAGTTTTTTTCCGAAGTTTCTTCCACAAAATTGATTTTCGGTCTATGAATGTGAAGGAAAAACACCTCTGGTTCTGCGGGAGCTTTCCCATCTTTCTTGAACTTTTTGATCAAATCTCTTGTTTGGTCATTATTTTGGTAGTGCAAAATTCTCGAGTCCTGATTCTTGGAGATAAGCCAATTTTTCCACGCAAGGTCCCAGTCATATGAACTAGTGGGGTCATACTGCACAATGGTGGTCTCTTGGAAATCGCCATCATTCTTGTCAAATCCAGCCAACCAAGTGTTTTGCCTCACTACATGATATGGCTCGTTGAAAACATGCAATGCTGGCACAAAAGTATCTCTGTCTCCAGAACCAGGCGAGCCCTGATACATAAGAGGCCAGTAGTGGGTTTCTCCATAGACATTGTAGTACAAAGCCAAGATAAATGATCTGTAGTGCTTGGTTTTAGAGAACACCATCTGCCCTGTTTCAGTAGAGCGTGTATCAGGGAGTCCTTCTAAGTCGTGGAAATGGACACCCACACTGCCTTTTCTGGCGTATTCTTCAAAACTCATGGAGTTAGAAATGCCTCCTCTTCTAATAACTTGGCCGTAATGTATTCCAGCAATGTCATAATAATAGGGCAGGATGGTCCTATGCCAAAGATCAGGCCACAATAAAAATTCAGTTTCAAGGTATGCTTTAGAAGTGAGCAAATCGTCTGGGTTTTTAAGCGGCATGTTGTCAGCATCAAGACATATCACGTGGTCAAAAGAAGATGCAAGAATACCCATGACTTTGGCTTGAAATTTAGTGACATGTAATTCCTTCAAAGTGTCGACTCCTAGCTCGTTTTGCATGATCACACACTTGAAGTTGAACTTCTCGCCCATTTTTTGGCAAATGTATTCATCATACTCGGAATCTTCATTGAGAATAAGCTCAATCGGCAATTTAGACCCCATTTCACGTACTTGTATAATCGTGACTAGGGCTCCAGCAGTATAAGCACCACCACCGCTGATCACAATACCCTTTCCGCGAAAGATATGCCTCGAAGGAGCATCCATCATATTAAGAAGCTGGTATATTTTGCCATGAGACTCCTTGAAGTCTGCTAACCTTTCGCGTGAGAGCAGCACTCTGGATAAATGATATCTATCGTATACCATGGGGTTGATGATAAATCCACAATCATTGATTCGGTTTCCTCGTTCTTCCTCTGAAAGAGGACCAAGCTTAGGGGCCGAGTCTTTGATCACATTCCGAAGAACATAGCTGAACCATTTTTCACGAGAAACAAGCTCATTAAGTTGGCTCTCAACCAGTTTGGAGCCATCCACATCGGGGGAAGCTACTGAATTGGCGAGCTCCAAAAGCGATAACTTTTTCACTGTCTCGAGATTTTCCTTCAAATATTCTGCAGCCATATCTTCTATCAAAGCATAATTCATTGTGTAAGCCTTAATGTACTGTTCTGAGAAGGACTTTTCGATATCTTGTTTGACTTTTTTCTCGTATTCAGCCTTGAACTTCGTCTCTATCTCTGCTCTCACTTTGGCTTCGGTTTCAGAGTAGAGCTTGTCGTGTAGTTCCTTTTTGATATCATCGATTAACTCGTTCTGCTTTCCCTCCAAGATGTCTTTGCGGAGCGACTCAAGGTACTCGCTGGTGAAATCCAAGGATGTGGTGAGGCCCATATTAGTGGGCTCAACCTGATCCGTGTTTCTCAATGATATGTAGATGTTACCGAGAAGGATTGCCAAGAGGCAAATCGCCACTAATGGCTTGGGCGATTTTAGATTGGCCAATACAGACATTTGCATAAAATGTGAGGATATTGACTGAAAGAACGAGCCAGAGGCACTTTTAAAAACGAGAACTTTGTTGGCGAAGTGCTTGAGAAGAGCGTGGCTGCGTGAGTGAATTTGTTTTTATGAAATAAGCTACGGAGGAGGTAAACGATGTTTCTGACCCTTGGCGAGGTAAAAAAACGTATGCAGGACACATCAGGCAGCAGTGCAGCCAATCTCGCCGACGGCGAAAGCGGCCGCCGCAGAGTCATCCCCTTTCCGGTAATTCTGGGCCGAGCATACAGCTAGTGGCTTCCACTAGACGTAGAGTTGTGACTTAGGTCACGTTTCCCGGAAGTAAACGCATCTTTGGCGTCAGCGAACAAAACGAGTGACGGAAATTTACGCGCGAGCGCACTCGTAAATGCATTCAACACCTGTGACAGAATGGCCAAATTAGTACATCGTTTGCAATGTTGCAGTAAAAAAAATTGGCCAGATTATCAAGGCCACTACTTATGAGCCTGGAACAGCATTGCAGTGTGTGCCTACTGAAATTCTCAGCCGAGGGCAGCCCGCTGGGTTTGTTCATATACAGGAGTAAGATCTTCTGAAACATGTAATTGACAAACAACAGGCCACATGGGTGTTTAAATCTTAGCCGGAAATGCACTCCGTCATATCTCAGATCTCGGATGTACTGGTGTGAGGCTCCCCATTACGACAGTCGCGACATGTGGGAGCCACAGGAGCCGGGTGCGGTGGAGCGCCCGAAGAAGTGAGGCTCATGCCGGAGTCTGGCCAACTGCGGCTCACACCACAGTCGATGAAACAGTGGCCACATGTGCTGGTATAAAAGCGGGCTTCCCCTGGGTGCTCCTCACCAATCACCAAAACTTTACCAATCTTCTCTCAATCTACTCTATGTCTATCTCAGTTGCAATCATCGGCCTTAATGGCGCTTTAGGCGCTGCCACCTTGGAAGCATTCCAAAGCGGTTCATTCAAAAACATTGAGTTTCCTATTCTAGCAGTCACCAGAGATACCACATCCAAAAAATCTACAGATCTTGTGCAATATGTGCAGGGCGATATCAGTGCAGACTGGAAGCACGTGGCAGACTCTTTGAAGGGAGTGGATGTGATCATTGCTTTGACCAATCCGAACCCAAAAACATTTGCTGGGTTGGAAGGCTTGGTGGAGCAGGTGAGGCCAAAATTATACATCCCCTCGCAATTCGGCGTGGATATCTCGGCGGCTGATAAGGTGCTTCCTGGGTTCCTTGCATTTAAGAATGCCCACTCTCAGAAGGTGCGTGAGGCTGGTGTGAATACAGTGGATATAGTAACCAGCTTATTTGCTGGTGGCCCATGGTTATACCAAAGAATTGGCCACGTTGGTGGAGATGTCGACACCAAGACCGTCACATATTTGGGGTCTCCGGAGGAGCCTCTTTCGTATACCAATGTCAAGGACATCGGGCGCGCGATCGCATCTATCGCGTCCAAAGCTACAGAGAGGCTTCCTCAACTCGTGCGGGTGCAGTCTGGGGTGGTGACTCCAAAACAAGTGGTTGAAAAGTATGAGAAGTCCCACAATGTCAAGCTTGAGTTGAAAGAAATCGTACCTAAAGAAGAGGTGTTAGAGAAGGCTCGCGCTTACTGGAACCAGACAGACTACAGCAAATTTTTATATTTGTTGAACGTTCTCGTTTCTCAAGGTGGCGATCATGGCGTATATTTTGAGAAAAACGACAACGAGCTTGTCAACCCGAAAGAGTCGGTCTGGAAGTGGGAGAAATTCTGAGCGCGTCCACGTGTCCCAGTTGCCCCATTTTGCGGAGGCTATCACTGAAATTGTTTCATTTTGCGAAGGCTTTCATCATTGAAATTGCTCCATTTTGCGGAGGCTTCCATCACTGTTAGGTGCTTTGCCTGTATAGATCTTACTTTCTCGAAGACTCTGATTAGAGTGCACATCTCAAGCTATGTAGACCCACCAAAGATAACATATGGAGGAGACAACGGAGTAGACCCGAGAAGAAGTGCTTCCTCACCCAGGCCATCAACTCCTACCATCTGCAATTTGATCTGTTCGGCGTCTGTTTCGGTTGCGTTGCAGCCGTTGCGTGCCTGCATACGCGCTCACCACACATCAGCGGCAAAAAACCATACTGCCACACCATGTCCCACTTTGAGATCCTTCTAGCCAAGTCCTTGCCCAGATTTTCTGACAAGTGCGTCTTTCCACTGTCTGTTTTGGAAGATGCCCTCGCGATTGACCCCCAGCTACCCCATCCTTTAGTTTTGACTCTCAATGGTTTCTTACTAGTGGGCGTGAAAGAGTTCACCGCTCCGCCAAATACCATCCTTGTCCCGGAGGAAGTCTACGAAAAGCTTAAGTGCTCAACTGCGAGCTGCCAAGTTCTGCCCGAAATTGAACGAGCCACATATCTCACTTTGAAACCGCTTCAGTTTTACCCTCAGGTAATCAACTGGAAGTATTACTTGGAGTCCTTTTTGAGTACTTCTTACACGACATTATCTAAAGGCCAAACTTTTCGTTACTACGACATGTTGTCCCGGCAGACTGTGACTCTTCTTGTGGAGGACTCGAACGCATCCTCGGTGGTTGTTGTAGACACAGATATAGCATTGGAGGTCACGCCTTTGGACGACATTATGGGAGCTCAGCAACTCCAACAAAATACCGCCTTGGCGCATCTCGAAAATGTTCAACCTTTGCGGGAACACACCTCGCTAGAACTCAAACCATTCCACAAGTCTCGGGTGCCAGAGATCTTCAAGATTGATCTCCGAAAGTGCCAACGCTTTATTAGCATTTCGCTTTCCTCAGATAGTGACATATGTAACGTGGATTTGGTAGCTGGATTGGATAAGTTGCTCACCCTCGAGAACTTCTATGCTTGCACGATGTTGCAAGATGAGGTAGCAGATGATACAAAGACGTTGGTAGTGGACACTCGAGCTGACCAAATTGCAAACCAGCTAGAGAGATTTAAGAGTGAACCAAGTTGCTGGCTATACATTATTCCTTTTGCATGGTCTGAGTATGCAAACTCAAGGTTGACTTTGGCATCCTTTGAATCTAAGTCTCAAAGAATCGAAGAGGAAAAGGCTACAGGCCAGCAATGCTCGAATTGTGGCAAACTCATTGACTCCGATAAGTTACAATTACACGAGGCTTTTTGTGTACGGAATAACGTCAAGTGTCTGTGTGGAGAAGTTTTTATGAAGGAGATCCCTTCCAGACATTGGCATTGTGAAGATTGCAACGTTCA
This sequence comes from Metschnikowia drakensbergensis, assembly GCA_002370475.1. Classification (NCBI taxonomy): domain Eukaryota; kingdom Fungi; phylum Ascomycota; class Pichiomycetes; order Serinales; family Metschnikowiaceae; genus Metschnikowia; species Metschnikowia drakensbergensis. The sequence goes on along the minus strand of NKYX01000010.1, from coordinate 32,895 downwards.
TGGGAACTCAGCGACGTTTAAATACAAGCACGCGAAGCTTCTTCACAGGCTGCCTTACCGCTGCGCCCAATGCTCTCTGACTACGGAATATTCCAGCTTCATTGACTTGGTACAGAAACACAAGTCCACGGAATGCCCTGCCAAATTGACCGAGTGCCTCTTTTGTCATTTGCTTGTGCCACAAGAAGAAGCCACTTACGAAGACCGCTTCGCAAACCTCACCCATCATGAAAACCAGTGTGGTAATCGTACTACTGAGTGCTACCAGTGTGGCAAGGTATTGCGCAACAAAGACATGGCTAAGCATTTGCAAATGCACATGATAGTCAAACACGACCAGAACGCCGAGCTCGTTGAACATTGTTTGAACCATGTATGCAGCAATATCTTATTGGATGGCGATAAATCTGACAATGTTTTGGGGTTGTGTGGTACTTGTTACGGGCCTCTTTACCTGACTCTACGTGATGATGACAATGCCAAACTACAAAATCGCTTGGAAAGAAAGTATGTTCTACAACTAACCAAAGGATGTGGAAATGAGTGGTGTCGGAATTCCGAGTGCTCTATCAGCCGGGGAAAAAGTGGCATCAAAGAAGCATTGACGCGTGTTCGTGAAGTGCTCTTACCCGCAGTCACCCGTCCTCACTTACCCATTAACAGTCCTGAAACAAGAGTTTCTGAGAATAGCTTCTGGTTTTGCGTTAACCAAAGCAATCAAGAGAAAAAGGAATGCATTGAAGCGCTTTTGAGTGAAGGAGTATTCTCCGAATCTCTTATCTACAAGGCTGTAAGGAACGAGGGTATCGAAGGCGCAAAACTGTGGTTAGTGGGGAACGCGCATGGGTTTGCATGACGCTGTACGCGCATCCGTACATCAGTCCTTATCTTATCAATGATGTAACCGCGGTCACCGACCACGGCAGGCCGTTCTCAAGGGGTTTCGAGTCACCACAAGCCTGGACTCATCCATGTCTTCAATCCAGTTTCTGCTATTGCAATACAGGTATTACTAGCAATGATGTGGAAATTGGGATGTTCTGATTCTTTTTTCTCATGCGGCTAGACTAGTTCTAGCGCATACCGTAATAAGCATGCATCAAAAACTTTGGTCTTGAAGCCTGTGAACAAAGACACACCATTTGATACACACTGATAGTAGGAAGCATCTCCAGTAGGCCAATTCTTTTGGTTATCAGAAAAGGTGTCGTTCTTTATACCGGCCTGCACACACAGATATTTGTCCAGCCACAAGAAGCAATTACCGAGGAGCGAGCATACTGCACATAGCACGCAATCCCTCAATTACTATATAAACCCCGTATCGCCACACCTTTCCTACCGACTATATTCTTATTCACCAATCACTATAGGTATCATTCCAGAGACTCATAGCGATATTCGAAACTAAGGATAAAGAAACAAGCCACGCCTTCCTGAACTGATATTCACCCTTTTTAGCTTTTGCTTCCCTAGAGCCTACCCAGTTTCCTAAAACTTCTCCCGAGATATGTTGTTGTCTCGCTCTGTGGCTCTCTCCATTTTGGCCTCTCTTGGAGCTGTCAACGGTATGCTTATCCCAAGCATCAACGATGTCATTGACGTATTCCAAAACTCTGAGCTCGAGGAGATGAAAGCTGACCTCAACGCCCATGTGACTGAAACTGCCGATGCCGTTGCTCACAAGGCACAAGACTTGAAGGAATCTGTAAAGGAAAAAGTAGAGTCCGCAGCTGCCGCATTGGCTCCTTTCATCGAGAACGCTTTTGAGACTATTCCTCACAAGTACATCGTGGTCTACAAGGATGATGTTACTTCTGCACAAGTCAAATTTCACCAAGAGCTTGTCTCTGCCAAGCTGAGTGAAGATATTTCCAAGGCTGACCCATCTGACCCATTTTTTGTATCGACTAAAGCAGTCGGTGCGAAGGCTGGAATTGTTGACCTGTTTAACATTGGCAACACTTTGTCCGGATTTTCCGGTAACTTTTTGGACTCCACCATCGAGTGGATTCGCAGTGACCCCAACGTCGCCTTTGTTGAAAAGGACTCGATTGTCCACGCCAACGATTTCGAAGTCCAAAAAAGCGCTCCTTGGGGTTTGGCAAGACTCTCCCACCGTCAACCTCTCTCCTTGGGTAACTTCAACCAGTACCTTTACGACAACGATGGAGGTGAAGGTGTCACTGCTTATGTGATCGACACGGGCGTGTTCATTGATCACAAGCAGTTCGAAGGCAGAGCCAAGTGGGGCGCTACCATTCCTTCTGGCGACAGCGACACTGATGGCAATGGTCACGGAACTCATTGCGCTGGTACTATCGCCTCCAAGGACTATGGTGTCGCCAAGAAAGCCGAGGTGGTCGGTATCAAGGTCTTGAGATCCAATGGATCTGGTTCCATGTCGGATGTTGTCAAGGGTGTGGAGGTTGCAGCCAAGTCTCACCAAGAAGCAGTCAAGCAGAATAAGAAGGGATTTAAGGGCTCCACCGCCAATATGTCCTTGGGAGGAGGAAAATCCCCGGCATTGGACTTGGCTGTCAACGCTGCTGTCAAGGCCGGTATCCACTTTGCCGTTGCCGCTGGTAATGAGAACCAAGACGCCGCCAATACGTCCCCAGCTTCTGCTGAGTTGGCAATCACAGTTGGTGCATCGACCATCTCTGATGCTAGAGCATATTTCTCCAACTACGGAAGCACTGTTGATATCTTTGCTCCAGGACTCAACATTCTTAGTACCTACATCGGGTCTGAGACAGCCACTGCTTCGTTGAGCGGAACCTCGATGGCCTCGCCTCACATTTGCGGCTTGTTGTCCTACTTCCTCTCCTTGCAGCCAGGATCCGACTCTGAGTACTTTACCTCAGACAAGGGTATTTCGCCAAGCCAGATGAAAAAGAACTTGGTTAAGTTCGCCACCTCCGGCAAATTGAGTGACATCCCTGAGGACGGAACCCCTAACATCTTGGCGTTTAACGGAGCTGGTCACAACATCACCAACTTCTTCGGCGCCACCGAGTACGGGTCTGCTGATATTGACGTCAACACCGAGACCGACGACATTTTCGCAGGGGTCTCCGAGAAACTTGACTCCATGTACAAGTTGATCAAGTCCGATGCAGACCAACTCTTGAACGAAGTCGAGAGCCTTGTTGCTGGTGTCTACAAGAGGGAGTGATTGACTCACTGTCAATACCCTGCCAAAGGCCTCTATTGACTAGAGTGCTCAGATGGTATATTTGAAGTAAGAAAAATAAGAAGGCGATGTAGAGCACCTCCATGAGAAGCCCCAGATTGTTCTGCCGCGTCAGCCCTTGGAATTGCCACTCACGGGGTGGAAGGCGATCGAAAGGGGTGCGCGGAGATTGTGGCAATACCCCTACTATATAACCACGTTCTACACCTTCTGATCACTAGCCTTCATAATAGTCAGCTTGCTTTTGATAGAAGTTTCAATACCTCAGTTTATCTCGGAGCACATACTTCGCACCCTTACACCTCGCATACTGAGCATTGCCGACAACTGCAGGACTCGGCCCAGATTACCTCGGTCCATTCGAACACCCCGCCACACACATCATGTCAACACCAGCTAAAAGAAGGCTTATGCGTGATTTCAAAAGGATGCAGCTGGATGCGCCTAGTGGCGTGTCTGCGTCCCCAGTTCCCGACAATGTGATGTCGTGGAACGCCGTGATCATTGGGCCTAGCGACACGCCCTTCGAAGACGGCACTTTCCGGTTGGGATTGCAATTCGATGAGCAGTACCCCAACAAGCCGCCACTGGTGAAGTTTTTGAGCGAAATGTTCCACCCAAATGTATACGCGAGTGGGGAGTTGTGCCTAGATATCTTGCAAAACCGTTGGTCTCCGACGTACGACGTGTCGAGTATTTTGACGTCGATTCAGTCTCTTCTCAATGACCCGAACATCCTGTCGCCCGCAAACGTGGAGGCAGCAAATCTCTACAAGGAGCACCGGTCCCAGTACATCAAACGGGTCCGTGAAACGGTGGAGACCAGCTGGAACGAGTACGACGACGAGGACGACGAGGACGACGAAGATGGGGACGACGAGAACTAGTGGCCATTGATGGTCATTCTATGCTGCTGTGGGTACTGCACCATGTGCCTTCATTCATATTGTAAAGTCATTTTGACATTGTCTATAGACATAATCCGTTTATTTGAGCCAAAGATAATACCATTTGCGTCTCTTCCTCTCGGCCTCCTGTAATCTCTCTTGCTCTTTCTTCTCCTCCTGTTCTTTCTTCCACTTGAGGTACTGGTCTTCCACCACAAACTCCCTGGGCCGGCCGGCCTCGCCAGTGTTTTTGTCCCTGGCCAAAGCAAATAGAATCACGAACGCCGCGATGTAGAGAAAAGTCTTGGTGATCGGATCCGTCTTGGACGTGTCGAACTGTGGTTTTCTCACGTCAGTTTCGGCAAGGCACACCGGCTTCAATTTGTGGATCACGTCCAGGGGCTTCGGATGTGCGGTTCTGATCTGCGATGGTATGGAGAACGGAAGGTCCAAGGGCGGCTCCTGAGTTTTCCAGTTGGAAAACTTCTCCCGGGCCCCCCAGTCACCGTATGCAATGAAGTAGCCCAAACGGCGCTCCTGCGGCGTCAATTCGGTCCATTTCAGGTCGTATTTTTCCTGGAGCTCCTGAATTACCTGGCCCTGGTGGAGAAGGCTCAAGTCAACAAACAAACGAGGCTCCTCGAAGATGTACTTAGTATCGATGGGTTGGTCTGCTTCCTCGCTGGAGGAAGAGAAGAGCGACTTCATATCCTTCAAAGACCGTAACGCCAATTTGGCGGCCTCGGCCTTGGCCTCCTCGGGCGAGAGCTTCCGTCCGCTCACGGTGGGGTCTGCATCTTTCTGGATCTGTAGTCTTGGACTAAGGGTAGAGAAGGACAGCGCGTGTTTGGGCCACGTTTTGGGCCACGTTTTAAGCAATGCTTTATATCGAAAATTGTTCATCGAATGGAGATGACTGCCTTGAATATTTGGCTTGTAGTGTGTTCGCGCTCAGCGTCGCAGCTTTTGATGCGGTCTGCTGTGTGTAGTCTGCAGAGTCTCTGCTGTGCCGCAAGTCATAAATAGCCACAATACATAAATACACCCGGGGCCTAAACAACTCGGTTCATGAATTTCCCGATGGCGATCATGGGCGCACAGACTGCCCTGACGGCCAAGCATAGGGCATCGATAAGGAGCGAAACCTCGTATAAGATCCACACAAAAATGAATAGCTCAAGTACAATCACCGAAGACTGTAGGCTTGGGAACTGCTTGGCGATAATGTCAATTGGCGAAAATATCATTCGCATGACCCGGACGCTTTTTATGAGCTGGTTCATATGGGAAAACACTTGTATTGATGCTCTTTGACCCACGTGCAGCTCCTGGACAGTTGCTTGGTTGAAGGGCTCCAATGCGCCAGTTTGTGTGTTGGAATGTAATCGTTCGTTCGACCCGTCGTTGTCGTTGACCTCAATATCATACTCAGAGCAATATTTGTCAGCGATAGGGCTTCTGACCAAGTCCCTGCTCCGGCTTCTGGATGTCCTGGTCTCGGGCTTGGAGTATAATGATGCAGGTCTCGACCATCTTTGAAAAAGCTTTGGCTTGAGCTTCTTGGATCTCTTCTCTTCATCGCCGTTTTCTGAGATGTGGTCTGATATTTCGACAATCTTTCCACTCTCACTCGGCTCTTCCGCAGGTGGGTATACAACCCACGATAGAATGCTAGTCCATAAAGGGCTGAAATCTGTTTGAGCGGGAGGAGCTGGAATTTCTGGCAGCTGGTGAGCAGATACGCTTCTTTCGTTCTCAGACCCTCTGGTGCCTTTCTGGCGGTCTATAAGATGGTCATCCTCTAAGGTACGCCTCGCCTTTTTCCATGCTCCCCTCAACTGCTTCCGAAGTGTGGAGCTGCTCGGAGCTGCTGCATTGTGCAGCTCGGTCATACATGCCTCGAATTCCTCATGGGTGCAGTGGTCAACTTCGCCAAACTCTGTATGGCCAATGACTTTGTCTTCTGTTCCATCATCTATGGGCACCCTTGTTCTCAATTTGGAGAATAAACTAGAGCCCTTTCTCGGTTTGCTTCCTATGTTGTCAGTGCTAGACGCTAGAGTCCCCATTAAAGTTTTGTCTGAATGGCCCAGAGATATCAAGTCTCTATCAGTTTCTAGCCGCAGCCCCGTTTTCTGCGCCAACTTTTGCTCTTTCTGCTGTTCCTCAAAGTAGTCGTAGTCCACGTAATTCTCTCGAGCTAACTTTCGTTGCACATTCTTATATAGGCGCTTGGGTATCCGCTCTGATTTCCGGTTTAATTCCAAATCCTCCCTGTCTTGGAACACCACGTCGATCGGGTTGAGACGTGGCTTTTCATCGTCTCCAAATACTCTTTGGAAGGTCTTGTGTGTGTACAGAGCAGGCTGAATATCCACGGCCTCGTCTTGTTTACGCTTCTGGTCAATATAGTAGCCCTCGTATTCTTTGGGTATCGAAGGCTCATAAAGGCCACGATCTTGTAGATGATGGAATTTATCCATGAAGCTTTGATGAGTCATGGCGCCCATTGCTGAGAGTGCGTTCTCTGATGCTAACTGCAGATACGCTGCTCTGTACTGGCCGTTGCCCCAATCTTGTCGTGAGAGATTGTGTAACTGAGCCGGAGTCAACTGCTCCCTTAAGTCGTCCTTTTTCAAGTCATTTCGACTGCTTGTGACATTATTAGGACCCAACTCAGCAGAGATTAAAGCCCTATTCTGCAGCAGTTGCTTTGGGGAATGCGCTATTGCCACTGTCGATCTCGGGGATTTCATATTTCTGGGTTCCAGTACATAGCCATAGTCGTGCTTTTTTTGGAGGTAATCAGAGGAATAGTAGGCAGTCCGGGTCACGTTCATGGAGAGTTGGGGACTTGATATCTTGCCTACACAGGAACTATCCAAACAGGCGATTTGAAGTGAAGTGAGTAGTGATGACGCAAATTCGCTTGAAATGATGTCTATAAAGCAGAAGAGCTTTGCTAGATCAGAATGGCATTTCCTATTTGGGGCGCATTGATTTGGTGGCTGGCTGACAAGGCTTTGGAACGCGGCAAGAATTGCCACTTGCACTGTGTGCAGCGCACTATAAGCACCGAAGCGGGCTTTACTTGTGTCCCAACAGAGCTGTACACAAGCTCTGTGATGTTCGCTGTGGTTTACTCGAGACCGACTTCTCAGAAGCCCAGAGTACGCCAACAGCCATTGCAGCCGTTGAGAAATAGGAATGACGCGCCGCACGCCATAAGTGTTTCCTATTCTGCGGACTTGGTAAGCTGCTGATAAGTTCTACTTGGCCTCGTGGCTTGCTCGGACCTGGGGAAAAGGAAAAAAAGATTGCAGCACCACAATTTCACACATGGTCTCCCACTGCATTACTCACTGTGGCCCTAAGTGGCTTGACTAACGTTGATCGGACGGGAAACAGTATTTTCCACTTGGTATGGCCGCAACCGAAAGTAAATTTTTGCAAAAGAACACACGCAATAAACTGAATCTTTTTTCTCAGTTACAAGTCGGTACAGTCCGAAGCAAAAGGTTTTGGTTGCTTGCAGATAGCTAAGCACAATAGGAGACAATTTGCTCAAGGCAAATGGTATTGTGGTAGGCCGCAGAACTAAGGTACGAACGCAACTTACTCCCGAGATAGCAGATGGGCTTCCTTAAACTCAATAGCCGGTAAAGGGCCACTGACTTTGCAAGAAAAAGCCTCCATCAACATTGATCTTTATCACTTGCACACGTAGTGTGTGTTTCTAGAATCATGCCGAACACCAGTCCAGATATGGCGAAGCACCTAAAAACTCCTGCTTCTTCTAAAAAGCCATGTGACAACATTTGTCATGTAGAGACTTCTCGGAAAAAGTGGAGGCTGCTTGCTGGCATCTGAAACACGTCCTCCGAAGAGACCTTGCATTTGAAAAGTCCTCCGAAGAGACCTTGCGTCAACTATATATAGCTTAAAAACTATTATTTTTAATAATTTACATATAGGTAGAATATATAGATATAAGATAATGATTATTCTAAATGAATAGTATCCCGCAACATCATAATGTTGCGGGTGGAGATAATAGAAATTAACATGTGAATAAATGGTATTACGTTAAATATAAGGAAGTCCTATATTTTTTATAAAGATTTATATTCTGATGAATATTCTTTATTTCAATTAAATATTAGTATTAATAAATATATATTTAATACCAAGTTATACACTATTAATCATATATAAATATATATTAAATAAGCCCGTAACATCAAGATCGAAATGGTTAGGAGCCAAGATTCGAATTAGCTAATGCGCCTTCAATTCGCACATACAACATGTCCGTGAGCTAAGCGAAAAGCTGCACGTAAGCTGGATCTCATATCACCCCCATTCTTTCCCGCAGAGCAAATCCAGTCTTGCAAACAGGAAAAAAATCACTCACAGGTGTGCTATATGCAAATCTGACTGACCGACCTGACTCCCATAAATCTTGGAAGATGTCCTGGAAGTCTGAAGAGGCGTCAGTGACGTCACGTGCGCGGGCTTTCTTCTCACTCTCTTGCATCTCCACTCATGGTACCCCAACATGAAGTTCAGTAAGCCTCTACATCACGCGGCGCAGCACATTTCCAAAGCTTCCCACTCCGCTGAATTTCTTTCTTTAATCAGCAATGACAACATCACACAGCATGTCAATGACTTGGGCGCGTTTCCCTCGTTCTCCAGCATTCTAACTCCACAACATTTTTACCAAAACGAGGTTTTGCTTGAATACTCCAAAAAACAGCCACACCCCGTTTCGTTACGCCAGTTGGCGGGCTATGGTAAAAAACTCAGTAAGCAAAAAATCTTGGCGTCGGCAAACTTTGTTCGTTTGGAATTACCCATCCGTTTGGCCATGAGAATCAGAGACTTGCAGACGTTGCCTTTTGGCGTGGTCAACAACTTCCACTTGGCGCAAATCTACCAGTCGTATTACCACTCTTTCAACGCATTCCGCAAGATTCCTTCCATCAACTCCCTTTCTGAAAACGACGAGTTTTGTAAAACAATCAGTACGTTGTTGGACCAGCATGTGTTCAACTTGTCGCATTTGATGATGGGCGCTTTAGAGCTGAGCATTTCGGAGAACCTCCCGCAGGAGGAGTTGGATAGTTTCATGAGCTCTATGCTTCGATCTCGCATCAGTAGAAGAGTCATTGTGGAGGAACACTTATCCTTGACTGAAATCTACAAAAAGCACCCGTACCAGGAGAATCCGCCGGACTATATCGGAGAGATTTTCCAGAGCTGTAATGCTCAAGAGGAATTCCAAAAAGTCGGTGACTTGGTTGCCGATTCCATGGCGGACTTTTTCCCAAACAAAGACAACATGCCAGAGTTGGTCGTGGATGGAGATACCCTGGCTGCGTTTCCGTTCATGGTGCCTCACTTGCACTATCTCTTTGGCGAGATCTTGAGAAACTCGTTCGAGGCCACGATCAAAACACACGGTGCTGAGGGCAATAAGTTGCCTCCAATCAAGATCACCATAATCGACTCCAAGAAGCATGTGGTTTTCCGTATTTCAGATGAAGGCGGCGGAATGAACCATAATGAGCTACAATCGATCTGGTCGTTCGGTAAAAGTCCGACCTTGGCCAGGGCCTCCTTGGCTAATTTCCACCAGATCCCCGGCTTACAAATGTACTCCAACTTGCAGGTTACGCCCGCCGGCTCGTCCATAGTGGAGAGCCAGAATGGTTTGGGCCAGACGTCTGTGGCCGACATCAATCAGGTATCCACCAAAACGAAGAAGTCCACGCTAGAGCAATTGATCACCAGGCCTTACAAGTACAAGCTAGGCTTGGGCTTGCCAATGTGCAAGGTCTACGCAGACTACTGGAACGGTAACTTGACTATGAACAGCTTGGAGGGCTATGGCAGTGACACATGCTTGACGTTAAACAAGCTTGGGTTTCATACAAATGTCATCCAGCTAGATCGGGCTTGATGGCCATCCTCACGTACTAGCCAATCTTTAGAATACGTACTAGCCAATCTTTAGAATACGTACTAGCCAATCTTTAGAATACGCACTAGCCAATATTTACGAACAGAATACTTAAGCTATCAATTAACCTCAGCAGAAGGCACTACTGCTGAAGAGTGAAAGTGGTTCTGTATGTCTGCGCGTTTTGCCGCATACAAATCCAGTACCACACTCGCTGCGGCTTCCACACCTCTGTAATGTCGGGTCCGTCACCATCCACTCAAGCGGGAAAGGGCACATTGAGCACAGTCCCGACGCAGAAAAGTGTACCGGCCCGTGCGATGCTGCAAGTCTCAAGTTGGCAGGCTGCATCTGAAGAGGTGATTGAGGTATTAGAAGACTCCTCTGAGCCTGAGGCAAGCCATGCCAAGGTGCCAACCCCGACTGTGGATTCAAAGTCCAGTCTCATGGCACCTATTGAACTACAGAAATTGAGTATAGCTTCTCCGCTAACTTTATCAAGCTCTTCCGCTCATGCAAGTGCTAATAAAGTAGCGGCAGCTGTGGCGCCGTCCCAGAATGACTTTGTGGCACAATTCCAGACAAGTTTCCAGGCAGCTGAACCCCCGGCAGCTGCTGAGCCAAAGGCTAAGAAGCAAGCAAAATCAGCTCCCAAACAGGTCCTGTTCAACCGAACTTCTATCAGCTCTCTTATGAACTCCGAGGAAAACCATCTGGATGTCGTGGTTACAAAACAACAAGATAAGAAGCGAAAATCTGCCCCCAAAAGTGAGCCCTCAAACAAGAAAGCCAAGTCAGAGCCCAAGAAGGAGCCGGTTCTGACTGGTGCCACGTCTGCGTTGGACAAGGTGATAAAGGAGAACATTCCCTTCACGTCTGTGCTAGCGCCGGAAGCCCCCAAAAAAGAGTCGAAGAAAGTTGTCAAGAAGAAAACTCCGGAAGCTGCCGCCTCAGTCAAAGAAAAGTTGGCGATTAATCCTTCCATCACCACTCACAAGCAGAAGATGGCCACGGGGCCCATTAACCTTCCTAATCCAGCATTTCTTGATTTGGCGGAACCAGGAAACTTGAACAGAGATGCCGAGAGTAAAGACAGCAGTGAAAAAACGCCGGTCATTTTTTTAGACGTGCCACTCTTGGATCCTGCCAATCCTAAGCCAGGACAAGCGGAGGTTGTGATAAATGTCCTAAAACTAGCCGAAGACAAATATGGATGGAACACTATTCATCCGGATGCAAGATCGGCTATAGACATGATGGATGATATCCTTGATGATGATGATGAAGGCGATGATGATGAAGGCGATGATGATCTTCAGTTGATAGAAGACAAAAACAAGAAGGACTCCAAAGACAACGACGCCAAGAGCGGTGCTGAATCAAAAGAAGACGATCTGAAAAGTCGAAAATGGAGAGCACAGCAGACGAAGATTAATCGTAAAGTTGGAAAGTACGACTACGAAGATCCTTTCATTGATGACGCCGAATTGCAATGGGAAGAAGAGATAACAACTACTAAAGAAGGCTTTTTTGTCTACTGGGGTCCTTTAGTGGATGAAAGATCCAGTGGCTCGGCCAAGAAAGGCCCAGGGAAACCTAAGAAATAAAGGTCAACACTTCCGACAATATAGATGAACACCTAGTTGATCGCACTGTACACTAATAGAAATGCCGATTTAATGCACATGAATTTAGTCTCGAAGTCTCGATATGGCTATGGATAAAATGTTCACAGCGTTCAAGTAATTTGCTTTGGAATTGTCGCCCTTGTGAGTCTCTTCAACCTTCTCGATATTGTCCTGTGATAAAGAAACAACTTGAGCGCATTGCTCGGCTGAGATGAGGCCAGAGCGCTTCACAGAGACAAGCAAGTTCAAATAAGACAGCAAGGTTGGGATGGTCAGAAGATTAACGTTGTGTTCGCTTTCACTCGCATCAAAAGTCTGCTCAATACAACTGTACATGAGCTCCAAGATATCATTCGTTCTCTCTGGGTTCAAGTTGATAAACTTTGCATTTTTGGAAACATCTCTTTTTGGTAAAGGCGGTTGCAGAGGATTTCCTACCACTTTTAGGGATCCTAAATCGTCGCACAAGTCCTTCACGATTTTATCATTCACAAGCAAAGCCTTCAAGGTACCAGCTAGGGCAGCTTTAACATTCTCATAAGGGCAATCCTTGAGAGAATTGAGGATGAAGTAGTAAGCTGAATCCTCCGGGGCAGATGACAAAAAGCGAGTCAATAGCGTAAGCGTGACATATCTCATCTGCGTGTTTCCGGGGCTTGACACCATCACGAACAACAAGGATTGCAAGAAGGTCTGTAGGATAATTCTGGGCACTCGAGAAAGCTCCAACTCCACTGCTTTAGGGTTTGCTGACAACTTTTGCACCACAAACCAGCACCAAAATATGGCCACGTCGTGAAGGCCAAGATGGCATAAAGTAGGGTGAACTATCCCAGGAATGACGAGCCGGAGGGTCATGGCAATGACATCTTTTAAAGACAAGCTAAAATTTGCGGCAAATGCGGCGTCGAGTCCATTCCTTGACACCTCGTAGGTGTACACTAGCAAGAAGCCCGCCAACGAGTTCTTAATTTGTCGAAGATCCAGATCAAGAATTGAGTTTGTGAACTTTACCTGATAGTCAATGACGAGGCGCTCAAAGAGCTCCTCGGAGAACGTATCGCTATCTTTCACGTCCAAGTGCACAATCTCCACAGAGGATTCAGCAAAGGAGCAGAAAGCCTCCTCTAGCTGGATGTCGAATGATGTGAGCAAATTGTAGTATCTGTCCATGACGGGCACGTCTAGCGTATATGACTCATGGTTAATTGTCGAATTTGGCGATTGCAAACTTTCCAAATACGCCACGGAATAGCCAAACAGTTGCTTGGACAAAAGCACAGACACCGAGTACGACACGAACGCAGTTAGAAGCGTCCTTTGTAAATATTCCTCGTCTTTAATGATGTTCTTCACTTCTGGAGAGGAAAGATCAGTGCCCGCAGGTGGCGAAGGAGGGAAGTAGTTGCGAGCTAGGGTGTAGATGCGCTTCATAACAAACTCCAAGTGCAAATCGTCATTTTTGGGATTGGAATACAACGCATTGATGAAGCTGGAGACGATCATGGAAAGAAAACGCGAGGGGTATAGTGTCTGGATTTTGCGGAAACAGCCGTTAATGAGCTCAAATATGCAGTGGAGTTTGATGTCATAGAACTTCAATGCAATCGATGGATCACTCGACGAGTCGCTGGCCTTGATGGAGCTCAACAATTCGTTTGCTTTCAAGAATAACTCTTTGGGATTTCCGTCCCGAACAAGCACATCGAGAATCTTGAATATCTTGGCGATACACGGCGCATAACGAAGACCCTGTTTGAAATCGAAGCTTGTGTCAACAAAAGGCACGACCAAAGAGGGGATGTCCCATCCAATTTCGTAGACTAAAGCTGCATCTTCAGCCAAGGTTTCGAGCAACTGCTGAAGCAAGCGTTCCCGCTCATCGATTGAGTATTTGGAGGGTTCCGAAAGATGGATATCCAACACGGTGGAGTACGACAAAAAGTCGTTCAATTTCTTCGCGTCTGCAGCAGCATCTTTGAGCAGCACGAGGATAGACTCAAAGTCGATCGTCTCCAAGGTATCGTTGCTCGATACCAGAGACGAGTCAGAGTGAGATTGGGACATGGCGGTGTAGGAAGACGAGTCCTGGGGTACTCAGAAGGTGCGACTGACAGCGCCCGCGCGTGTGCAGGAAGGGCCAAACTTCATGTCAATGCATTCCTCTTGGCTATATGTTTGATGATATCCGGAGGCGTATAAGAGAAGCGAGACGTTGGAGCGGGAATTTATAGTGTGTTTTCAGCTTGCCGCTGCTGGAAGTTCAAGGAGATGTCCATTTTATAGCGGGCATTTTGCATCTACAAACTTGATACTCGGTGATTTGTGGTGATAATACGATACATTCTTGTGATACGGCAAATCTGATAAAACGGCAAATCCGATAAAGCGGCAAATAATTTGATTTACGTGTAGAGATGAACGCGTTGGAGTTTTTTTTGTTGGGACGAACATAGTCTTTTTGACGGAGGTTTTCACGTGAGATGTACCCGATCCATTTACTGCACAAGGTGGATTGCACGGTATGAAACTCATAGCAGCAGTGGATTTTGATTAAATATTAGTTAATTATAAATGTAATAATATAAATCTTCCAGTTTAATAAGAATTATGTCTTATTATTAACTGATCAAAGAACTTCTTATGTTTACGTTACCTCTTCGAAAGCAGCAACAGTCTATCCATCTCTCCCGAATTAGGTATCATGCTTGCATATCTAAATTATGGCCGAACTGTATACGAGAACTTGAGTACCTTTCGTAACACCACACAATTTTAGGCGTCTCATACAGGCGCGGTGGAGTGGAATACTAGGTCACTTTACTGGCACAATGTGTACCCTTGAGTCAATCCGAAGACCTAACTCTGTTGCCAGATAAAGGGAGGTTTGGGTCAAGTTCGATGTTTCACTACCGGCTGATATTTCTTTTCATGTTCATCCGTGTGATAACTTCTCAAGGTTAATAAACGCTTCTTTGAAAATTAACTAATTAATGTGTTATCTTGTCGGCTCGAATGAGTCTATGTTTTGGGGTTCCTTCAAATATTGTACACTTCTGACAAAATGCGCACTGTGAATTACCACTCAGTCGTGCTGCTGATGTTTCTACAGACAAGGTGAAAACACAGAACAAAATCTGAGAGAGGAAGAAGGAAGCAACTACAGATCTATTGAAGCGCTCAGTCATGTCACTCCTCATTTCGGATCCAGAGTCATCCTCGTCATCCTTGTCTTCGCCACAATCTGCCACATCTCCCAAGCAACCTACACAATCGGAACGGCTGAAAGAATCGGAACAGCAGAAAGAATCGGAACAGCAGAAAGAATCGGAACAGCAGATAGAATCGGAGCCTCTACATCCGGAATCTCCACAATTGGAAGCTTTGCAAGAGGCTAACTTACTCAAAACCATCAAACATACACAGCTGATAGAATCCATCGTGCATACCCCAAAGGATGAGTGGAAGCCTTGTCAGAAACAAGAAAAGGTGCCGATTCGGCTTCAAGCGCTCGGCTCAACGAGGGCTATACAACCGGCGAGTTTCAACGTGGCCGGAAACCAAAACATAGCATCAATTGCAAGATACATCATGAAAAAGCTACGGCTAAAGAACATCCATGTGTATGTGCTGAACTCCTTTGAACCCACACCCGAGGAATCGCTAGGCGATTTATACGAGAGTTTTAAAACTAACAAGGTGCTCAACTTGAGCTATTGCGAAGGCATAGCCTTCGGCTGAGTACAAATGTCCAATAAATGTTTTGTTAGGTTATATAATACAGAAGTGTACCTCACAATCAGAGGCACTCGCTGTTGGGTATCGAAAGCAAGCTAGACAAGAGGATCTTATCAAGCAAACGGGTTGAAGAAGGCTTAGTAGAAGATAAACTCTGCGCTACCGGAGCTGACGGTGAAGGTACAACCATCAGAGCCGTTACCACCCTCGTAAGAACCGTCAACGTAAGAACAAGTGCCAACAGTAGTGGAGCCGTCGGTTCCCTGGATCTTAATGTTGTAGTTTGGAGCTTCCTTGTTGTTTGGGTTAGGAATCAAAGACAAGTAAGTGAGGCCACCGGTGTAACCGGCACCAAGGACCACTGGAGCCCAGTTTCCAACACCGGAAGAGGCATCTCCCCAAATACAGCCGTCCTCAACAGAGACACCAGCGTTGTTGACGTAGTATTGAGTAGAGGTTTTACCGTTCTTCCACGTGAAGTAGTCGTCACCGTTGACAACAGAGGCTGGGACGGAGGATTGAGCCTGCAACAAGGTAGGCACGTTCATGTTCTCGGAACCAGGGTAGTCTGTTCTGCAGATAGCGACGTCCTGGTCGAGCTTAGAGACGAAAGAAGCAGACTGTTTTCCCCAAGAACACAAGTACTCCTCATCAGGGTTGGATCTGTACAACTTTCCACCCTTACACAACAAACCGCCGACAGAGATACCGGAGGATGGTTGGTTAGATGGCCACTGGGTCTTGGACATACCGGCTTGACAAGCGTAGGAGCAGTAGAAGCCTTCCTCACAAGTCTCGGAGGTGTCACCATTCAAGTTCATGATGGAAGTGAAGCCACCGTTCAAGCCGCTAATCCAGGTGACACCAACGACACCCTGGCCGGTTGGCAAGGCAGAACAGTCGTGAACACCATCCTCGAAAGCCTCGGTTGGGTCAACGAAGTCCCCGAGGTCACCGAGGTATCCGCCAGCGGCGGCGGAAGACGAAGAAACAGCAGCGCTGGAAGAGGAAGATCCGGAAGCAGAGTCCTTCTTTTCGAGGGTGGAGGCCGAGTTGGCGTCAGCCTCAACAGTCACGGTAACAGCTCTCTTGTGCTCATGGTGGTGGTGGAGACGGGAAGGAGCGGCGGCAGCAATGGCCAAAATGGTGGAAAAGACGATGGAGGCCTTCATATCTGAGAGTGATGAGTGGGGGTATAAGGAAAGACGATAGTTGGGATACTAATGAACACGGAGTTTCTTGGAAACAAGGAAACGAAGGTGGATTCGAGAGGTTTGTTTGGAAAGAACAGAAAAAAAAGAAAAACGTCAAATGACGGAAACAGCCGTCAATAAAAAGGAATGAAAACAAAGGTCGGCTGCCACGCAGGCGAAAAAAAAAAAGCTGCATGTGCGTGAAAAAAAAGGAGAAAATCAACAATGCAGTATCGAATGAGAGGAGCGTTTGCGGCGAAAAGCGGTCTAGACCTCTGCACTGCGGATCTCAATTTGAGCCAGATTTGGCTGAAAAGATGCGACAGCTGGTTATGTGCACTCCACATAGTATCCGCCTGCACATAGAGCAGATTTGTTGTGAGAAGTTCCCCCTATATGCATTGCTGGAGTGCCGCACGCTGTCAGTGTCGGCTTTTGGTTTCAGATGTCAAGTGTCAGGTGAAACGGCCGAGCGGGCCTGGGGCCGTTGGTACGCCGTAACCGAAACGATCGTGCCCCTTAAACACGGCCAAACTTCGGTGAAACTCCACTCAGTCTGGGGCGCTTATTCCCGTATTCATGTATCAGAAAAAGGAGATCGACCTTGGCAACCATAATATCGCGAACTATTGATCTACGTCACTGCTCTGGTGCTACATTGCTACGAATCATGCTCATGTTATGAACGTGTGACACTTACCGGGGAGGGTCGTTCGCACTGTTTACTTCTCTTCCGCACGTCTCCTCCGTATCGGTGAGAGGGTCCAAGTGTAAAGAGGAGGTCAGCGGTGGAGCATAGCGGGGTGCCGAAATGGTCGTCGCTTACTCCACTGATGCGGTCGGTTCATTCGCAGAGTACCACTCATTTGGCATCCACTCGGTGCTCGGACTGTGGATATGCCGAATTGCACGTCTAGTTTATGCCCTTCTACATTCCGATAGCTATGTGCACACCACCCGTACACCGCGCAGTATCTCGTGCGGCACCGGCGATAAATGTCAAGAAATTGAGGCGCTTCAGGTATACCTTTTTGGGGTAAGTAATTACCATGTTTCCGCTGGCATGATCGTCTCATGCATATTGCCTCTTTGAGAGATAAATTCTTACCAATCCCTGTTCGGGCCGACTGCAACCCCGGTGACGGCTCAGGGACGACCTCTTGCCATAGCTACGTGACAGACACGAGAGCGCTTCGCTTAAAAATAGAAATCCCCATTGTTGTATGCCATGCCTCGGGTTTCAATGGGACGATCGCCTTGTTCCTAATAGCATTCACTTTTGGCCCGCTAGCCATTGATGTCCACGTTTGCTCGTGAACTAGCGCAGCGTCTGCAGTGGTTCTCTCGTATAAGGGAAGGCTAGGTTTACGATGTATTGCCGATATGCCGGCGGAGGAATCTAGCCCAATGTACTCTGATAGTCTCTTACGACAAGTCGGTCTGCATTGCCTGCATCAGGGATGTGTGTGCATGCAATCTCTCTACGCTGATCCTCCCATCAACATGTCCCATTGGCTATGCCGAGTAATATTATCATACAGCGCTTTCAAGGGCTGGGGCCGTAGGAAACGAGAGAGCTGCAGCCATTAAGAAGGAATAAACGTTGCCCTGTGGCTGTCGTAAATAGGCGCCATGAGTCCTCCCAGTGGGCCTAGACCGTCATCGGTTCGCACAGGACCACAATTATACGTGCGCGCACCATCGAAGTTGCGCCACTACTAGGGGTGACTTTGGCGCAGAGCTTTTCGATTTCTAACTGCAGCTTGGTTTTACAATCTTTTTGTACGGTGTCCGCTTTCTTTCACCATACCCGAAGTACCGACTGGTACAATCAAGTCTATCGGACGCACACATGGTGCTGCATATGACGGCTCCCGCATTAATTACTTGCGTTTGTTAAACGCATGTCTATTTTTTCTGCATGGCCATCGCAGTGTATCGCTCTACTCGTGCATATACTCGTCCGCAAAAATCTGGGCATTAATTCCTGAAAGTCTCTATAGTGTTCCCTCGTCCTCAATCCCAAGATTGAACCAAGGGTGTTCGAGAGCTTCCGTAGCAGTCAATCGATCATTTGGGTTTATCACGAATAACTTGCGAAGCAAGTCTATAAAAAACCACCAAAACGTGAAATTGCCGAAGTTGATCAAATGTTGGTTGTTTTGATAGTTCGCACTGAGCGAAAGGTCGAAATTCATATCGAGCCCAATCCGTTCGCTCACGAACAAATCAATTCTCTTTAGTTGCCCCACGCTTTTAATATACTTTTCCGGCGTCGAAGCAGTGGGGAACTTGAGCTTGAGCGCATTATCCTCTGGAAAATCGCTCATTATTGTCCGCACATCGTCGTCTTCAATATCTTCATCGTCTACCATATCCTCGCCGTAGTCATTGGTGAAGTATTGCAAACCACAATCATTCTCTTTTTCTTTAGATGCTCTAACCATATCCTTGTCGATGGGCTCGCCCACTATTTTTTCGATCATGGCGAGATGTTCCAAATTGTCGTGCGTTCTAAAGACTGGCTCACCAATCACCATCTCCACTAAAATACACGCAACAGACCACATATCACAAGGAAATGACCAGCCTACGCCTAATACGATCTCTGGCGCCCGGTAGTGTCTGGTACAGACAATAGAGGAGTGGTACTCATCATCGAAAATGGCAGATCCGAAATCAATTATTTGAATAAGCGGATTATTCAAGATACGCAGAAACTTGGGCCTTTTCTCTGAACGACGTTTGTCATTGCCGGAGTTGAGCTTCGAGTAGCTCGCCATTATTGTACTGCTTCGGATCTGCTTCCTCTGATAAGAGTCATCATGTAGTAGAATATTTTCTGGCTTGAGGTCTGTGTGAATTAAATTCAAGTCGTGGAAGTAAGTGACGGATCGAATGAGTTGCTTCGAGATAGCTTGGATATGGGAGCCAGGGTAGGGTATGAATTTGTTGTTCTCCAAAAAGTCGTACAAAGAGATCCGTAGGAGATCGGTGACGATGCAAATATGTCCTCTGTAATCTAGACACTCTCGCAAATGAATGCAATGGTTTCTGTTCTCATTATCAAACTTTTTTAATGTCGTCAAGACCCGGAGCTCAATTTTGGAGGCGTCTCTGTATTTCTGGATGTTTTTTATGATTTTGATAGCCACGGTTTCTCTGTTAATTTTGTCGTAACACGCCACAACCTTTCCAAAAGTTCCTTGACCGAGTAGCTTTTTAATGACAAATCTATTGGCAAAAACGTCATCGACCTTTATGATGTAATGGCCATCTTCGTCATCACATGGGGGAAGGTTCAATTTGTGTGGCACCACTAGTGTCTTAATGTTGCCGACTTTTTGCTGCTGAGTGATGTAGCTTGTGGGTAACTTTTCGTAAAAGCATTTGGCGTGAGGTAACTGAGGTAGCGAATTGGTTCGCTGTTTTTTCGGGCCGGGCGTAACACTGGAAGCGGCCTCTATCGCCTCTTCGTTGTTGACATTGAACATGTTGTAGGCCTCCCAAACATCTTTATCTAAAAAGAGAAATGAGTCTGAATTGTTTCTCTTCTGTCTTGCTCTGGAAAAGTTGGGCTTGATTTTGCGTTCCTCTAGAAAAATCACGTCGCTCTTGTCATCGTCGAAAATGTCATCAATTTCTGCGTACATGTCCTCGTCTTCATTATACAGCTCCTCCGCCAAGGCAGATTCGGACTGGTGGTACTGGCTTGAGGCAGCATTAATGTTGAACTGAAATTCAGGGGACCTTCTGAAGTTTGTGTTGCCCTTGGCAACCTCGACAAAAGCATTATTCTGCAGGTTCAAAGGGGAAGTATCATTAGCGGTTGACTTGGCCAGGTCAAAGTTGCCACTAAAGCCACGGGGTCTCTTTCTGTTGGAAATAAGAGACATGTCAGAAGAAGCAAGTTGAAAGCACGAATAGAAGAAATCCGATTGAGGGATACGAGCGAATCGGAGGCAGTTGCAAAAAGGAAATGAATTGAAAGTTAAAAACAGGAAAGCTCTATGAGCATAAGCAGCTGGATGGTTCAGCAAGAATTAAAACAATGGAAATAAGGCAGGTTTAGTAAGCTAAACAATGCTTTATGAAGGCAAAGAAGAGCTTAGAAGTCTCAAGGCTCCAGGTGTTGAGCGAGAATCAAACAAGGTTGAACAAGAAGTGAATAACGGCGTCCAGACGATGCGCTTGCGATGAAAAGAGGGAGAGGGGCTGCTTTTCTGGATGTGTTTCGGGATGGTGGGCGTGTCGAGAGTTGAGATAAGGTGAAGTTGAGGTCAGGGGCCGGGGACGTGCGCGGCCCACGAGTGGTTCTACTGCGCGTAATTAATGAGCCCCGCAACCCATGGCCCACGACGGGAGCGGACAGCCAGTCGAATGGCGGTAATCGCCCGACTCCAGTCGGTGGTCGGCGTGCCTGCACACGGGTCCATTTGCCAATTTCCAAAGGGTGAACACTAGTTGCTGACACCACCGGTCAGCCACCGCCAAGAGCTCGCATCAATAATCAGGGAAGTCTTAAGTGACATGCGTGCGCCATTGAGACGGAATTGATAGCGTGCGGTGTCGAGAAATAAAGCGTGCGCCGAAATTAAAGTTCGAGCATGTGCGCGGTGCTTACCTCTGCTTGAAGCCAGGAAATGAAGGGAAGTATCCAGTTCAATACACTCCCTGGTTGAATGGAGAGAGGCTTAGAATGTCTGAACGCGTGGGTCTAGACCTGAAAAGCATTGTGTCGGCGGAGTCGAACCTACACCGGCGGGCCATATGTCGCTGGTGAAGGCTCGCGACATTTAATTAGGAGCCTGCCGCGGACTAGTTTATGTGCAATCATGTGACCTGCTCACATCATTTGAGGTGATAGGAATACTGTGATGTTCGTTGCCCTGGATTCACAGTGTCCTGCCGGTAGAGTGAAGGAATCATTAACATTGGTGAGAAATAGTGTCATTCAGTAAGTGAGCTTCCGGTGTGTTCGCTGTACTGGGCATCTCAACCAGCTACTGAATTGACGTGACACACATTCATTACATGAGCCACAGAACATTCATTTCACCACAGCACATTGATTAACAGAACATTGATTAATAGAACATTGGTTAACAGAACATTGATTTTCTTGAGAGAATGCGCCGACAATGGCACTTGCAAGCTTGTAGTCTGCTGCAAGGGCCATTGATTCAAAGGATGCTAGAGGCAGGAGTCGTACATGGCATATGAAGAAAACGTTTCTTCTCTCCTGCAGACCAGTGGCTCAAAACCTGATACGATTCCGTAATACCCATATGTAACACTGTTCGAAACACTCACGAGAACACTGACCGCGCAGCACAGGCCGAGCAGCCCTTCGACGCGCAGGTCTCTCTTTACCTGCCGTTTGAAATATATAGTTGCGGCGCGTTTGATGCACCAAGCAGCGAACTATGGTCTCGCACAGCTATGCGCCGAAATTAGGGGCCCTGGGTGGCGAGTAGAATGCAGCAGAATAACGGGGCTCCGTGCCCGCTACAGACCAAAGGCGCGTGCAGTGACAGCGCCCATGCGCATCATGCGCGCCCTTGCCGCATACATACCGGAGGTCCTTGCCGTCCCGATACAACCGCCGCTCATGCGAGCCAAAGCCTCAGAGCTACAAACAGTATGAAGAGCGTGCATTTTGCCAGTCACATCAAAATGCTTCAGTAGCGCTCCCCCATACATTCAAGCTTGTAATCCAGCACCCTGCGTCTTGAGTTGGCGCATGCTAGTCGAGACTGCCTTCAGATCGTACGCTAGACCATGGCAGCGTTTCCGTCGAGGTCCGCGCCTCGCGCCGGTGGATAAAACATGCGAGACCAACCTTGATCTGCGCACAGCTGCTTGAGGTCAACGCGCACCAATGACTCCCATTTTATTTCTTTTTGCCGCGCCAGAAGGCGCTTGAACGGGGCCTCGTTCACACCAGACGTGAGGCTGCTTGATGCGATAATGGCCGTAGAATCTCCTGGGTTTCAGCAAAATGCATTCTGCGGGCACGAGTTACAAAAGAGACAGATTAGCGAAAATACAAAGCAACCCTTCTCTTTTCGATGACGTGACTATTTTCTTCGGGAAGCCGAAATTGGCTGCATACGTTTGAGAACATCACTGCATTAGCGCTTGGGTATGACCTGCGCCAAGCAGATTTGGTCCCGCGGTTCGCGGCTCGGATAGAAAGCAACCATATACGTTCCAGTCTGCCTTTTACGGGCTTTCCAGCTTCCTATCGTCGAGGCCGATTTCCCGGCGCCACAGTAGACACTTCTGCAGCGCCTTTCCGGAGGGTTTGCGGAGCTTTGAGTGTTGTGTCGTGGCGTAGTGTGTCGCAACCTGCGCAAGGGTCCGGTGAGGCCCTCGCATACTTGGACCACGTCAGCGCGCACATACAGGATCTGGCGCACGTCCTATTGCGGACCACCCGAGAATGATTCTTTCATACGGCATATAGTGCGGCCTATGACCCGTTCCTGCACGCAGGCCCGGCACAGCGCCTCTGCTGCCTTCGCGCAAAAAGTGGGCCCGCGTTGTCTCCGCTTTGCTGCCCCCGGTAGACCAAAAGACATATACCCCATGGAAATCCGCTCGGATTTGAAATTCTTCCTCCGCAAGACAAGACTTTCTTTTGCGAGTCTTCCGTCTGCGACCCCTTATCCCTCAAGCTTTTAAGAAGCGCTTCTTGCTCATTTTTTACCTTCGGTTACCTTTGGTACCCGCTGTCCCGTCTGAATTAATTCCACCTTCACCAGCTACAGTCCTATAATCGATCCCTTTTACATCCCAATAGCGAGTCTCGTGTGCTTGCCTTTATACTTACGCTTTTGTTTTATCCCGGGAATTTATTTAATGATCACTATAACTCCTCCACCATGACCGCCTTGTTCAACTCGAGCACTCTGGAGAAGTCTCCCAAAACTAACGATGTTGCCATTGATCCCGCCCATTCGCAAGCCCGATTTGGCGAGAGTTCTGACAAGAGCTATCGCCTGCGAAAGTTTGATCAGAATGACCTGTCTAACGATGCATCCAACGAAACTTCTGAGTCAGATAATGCTAACCACTACACCAATATGTTCAATAACCCAAAGCCACTATCCTCTAAGAACTTATATACTGTGGCACCCTCCAGTGAAAGCGCCAGCCTGTCTACTGATACCTCTAACCTTACAACCCCGTCGACTGTTGTTGAGGAGGGGGATGCTAAGGCGGCAGCGAAAGCTTCCGACGCTTCTTCAAACGGCAGCTTAGCAAAAAAGTTCTTTTGCAAGACATGCAATCAGGGATTCACTCGAAAGCACAATATGGCGAGCCATGAATTGATTCACACCACCATCAAGCTACATGTGTGTTCCGTCTGTAACAGCACATTTCGTCGTATTCACGACTTGAGGCGACACGAAAAGCTTCACACCGGAGAAAAGCCGTACTATTGCAATGCTTGTGGTCGCCGGTTCGCCAGGCCCGATGCCCTCACTCGTCATTTTCAATCAACAAATGCTTGTGCTGGAAAAGTGCGGGAAAAACCTTCCACGGAGTTTGCCATTGATGATTCGTCACCAAGCAATGACAAGTCCGAGGACAACAAAAACGAACGCCACGTGATTCTTCAATCCCACGCCAGAAAAGAGAAAAGGGGTAGTCTTCCGCCTCCTGGAAAGCCTTTTAACAACGAGCAGCTGTTGCCGCTTGGCTCCAGCTCCTCATTTGACTCTGCAGGCAGCAATAAGGTGTCATCCTGTTCTGAGCCTGATGGGACTCCTCCCGAGTCTACACAAACCAATTCGTCCCTAGATATGTACTCTAATCCAGATTACAAGAAAGGCGTATCTAGCTCTACATCCTCGCTATCTAAGCCTGGATTCGATATGAGCAGATGGAATCCAAATTGTTCGACATCTGGAATGATCACCAAACTGAGTTCCGACAGTGGAAGCATTGTTTCTGCTATGAAATCAGCTTCTGCCAGGCAAGATGAATCTGTCACATCTCATAGCACAAACAATCTATTAAATCATAGAGGCGATAAGCATGAGTTGCACAGCCAAAGTTCTTGCCGCGAGTTACAGCCTCCGCTTAAAAAGTCTACTGCTGACTTAAACATGGGGCTGACACCTTATTTGTACAGGATGATTAGCCCATACACTGGTCTGTCTAGCAAAGACATGAAAGAAAACCAGTTGTTCCCTCCAAACTTTTCGGAAGGAGGATTCTTGCCCCATCAACATCAGATCCAACATCAACAATATCAACAAAGTCTTCTATTACAGCAACAGCAGCAACAACAACAACAGCAGCAGCAGCAGCAGCAACAACAACAGCAGCAACAACAGCAACAACAGCAACAACAGCAACAACAGCAACAACAGCAACAACAGCAACAACAGCAACAACAGCAGCAACAGCAGCAACAGCAGCAACAGCAGCAACAACAGCAACAACAGCAACAACAGCAACAACAGCAGCAACAACTACAGCAACAGCTTCCACTACCACCTCCGCCACCTCCGCTAAACCTCGATCCAAAATATGCCCCATTCGTGTATGCTCAGGATCGTGGTAGCTGGCAAGGAAGCATGCATATGCACAAACCAAATGATGGTGTCTCGAGTGAGCCGTGGAAGTACTCTCGTGATGCACCGAGCTTAATTTCCGGACTGTACGATTCAAACACAGCTATTCATGATCGAAACAGGGCTATTACCTTTGAAGACTATCAAAATTTAGTGAGTTACACGCATTTCTTGCAGAATAACTTGTCTAAGCTTGAAACCAGAATGGAGCTCTTAGAGGGGCAAGTGGTGCGAGATCAAAGGAACCTGGATCACAAGTGGACTAAGAAGCGAAGAAAGAGCAGAAGTTAAGCTCGCATGTTCAATGCATCTCATACACTGTCAAATTTCATAACCCTCCTGTTCAACAATTGGAGAATTTTACGATTGCATTAATTTATTTGGATATATAACTCGGATAGATTCAACTTTTACGACTTAAGTTTCGCATGTAAGTCTCCAGTCAGCCTCGGTGCAGGCGTATCTCAAAGCGCAGGCACGTGACACACTACCCCTTAATTAATTTGGCCCCTTATCTCACAACGGCTAAATCCTCTTTCCACAAGATATAATTTTTTCTCTAAATATCTAAGAACTTCGGAGAATTTTAAAAATTTGAACTTGAGGCGAGTCTTGACTGCAACTCTAGAATATACAATTGAGTTGACAAGCCCTACTCTTAAGGACTGTGACCCTTTTTGCATACAAGCCTTGGTTTGCCTCTGACACGTTTCAAAATTGGGGCTTTTGAAAGAACTTCGAAGAGTAACCTGGATTTCAATTCTTTTCACCAACGCTTGTTCATCATTGACTTATGTCCGCTGCCGTTTTAGCCACGGATGAGGAGTGGTCGATCATTTCCTCGTCTGATTTAGATGAACCCTCCAGAAATACGAGCGACGCCGACGATACTTCTCCAACTACTGTCTCTCGCCTGAAACGAGGTAAAAAGTATTTGGAGGACTTATCTTGGGACGCTCGAAACGTGGGATGTGATAAGCCTGTTAGTGCTCTCCCACAAGTTGCAGCAAATATGGAGTCTACGATTGTACCACGTGACATCCCGGAAGCCCACAGCGAACTTTCACAACATTATCAAAAGTCCCAGAGTGGATTGCAATCACCTACTATCAAGAACGGCAGCTTTCCTGTTGTATATGTCAGGAGTTGCTCAGATCGCATCGCATCAGGCTTTCACAAGTACGAAGATCGTCTCAAATTACGTTCCAGAGCTGTGTTTAGCGCTTTATTTGGGCTGCACCTCGCCAAGATGAAGCTGCGTGCGAACTCCGCCATTCCGTTGTCCTTAATGGAGTCTGTTGTTTTGAAATTGCTATTGATTTTGGAAGATTCTCAGGACCATTTACTCGCCTTTGCGCTAGTCTGTGTCACACTCATATGCTTACTGAAGTTTAAAGAGTATGCGGGTGGGGTGCTTAAAACCTTGCCTGACTATTCGCAGGAATATGCTCACTTATGTGAACCAGACACTACCTCCATAAGATTGTTAGATTTGAGAGTCAAGGACTTGTATTTGCGGGCAATTTCCATTTTCCAGCCCACGCTTGCTGACAATACTAAGTCTAGCTGGCTTGCAAAGTGTTGGAGTCCATTCCGCGGTCAGAAACCCCAAGTGATACCTGCTAGCGAGTTGCCTAGCACCTTTTGGAGCATAATCCAGCAAGGGGTCTTTAAACGGAAGAACTATAAAGATGTTTTTCATAACCGGCGTTCCGGAATCTTCAATCTCCAAGGTTTTGCGGAGAACGCTTACCAATTTTGTCGCTCGTTATCTGGCAATGCGGCAATTGCGAGTGCACGAGCAGGGACCGAAATTCTGAGCATCACGAAAGACTTCCTGAAGCAATTGAAGTCAGCCAACCTCTCTGCACTATATCAGACATCAGTACACCGAGCTACCGTGGCTGCCAGCTTGAAATTTCAAGATTACTACAAAGCATTGACAGAATTGACTTCAAATGAAGTCTTAAACCCTTCATTTTACTCTCGGCACTTTGAGCAGGGCCAAAAGCAACTCGATGCGATAGCAAGACACTCGTATTTCACGATGCGGAGAATCGCTCAAACTTTGTGCAATGCATAGAAGAGAATTCTCCGCGCTTGAAGCACAGAACTACGAGGACTCAGGCACTGGTGCCAGATATCGTAGTGGTGAGCGAGTCGCCGAAATATTCTTTCGCAGCGCGCGCTCACTGAAGGGCGAATCTGTTGAAAGCACGCGTGGCGGCGTCTTAATCCTTTCAAATTACATCTTGTCAGGGCCTTTTGCACATTCTTTTTCCTTCGATTACATGTCTAACGCTGTGTACAGCGAAGCTAGTTTTTATTTTTGTTGAAGTCTGACTGATCATTATACCAACCGCAATCGTCGGTTGTCCGTAGGCGTTGACAGTGTGCATACCAAGTCGTGCGCATCCGCGTCGTCCACCAATTTAATTCTGAGCGAATTGAGTTTCACGGCGAAGTAGAAAGGTATCAGCTAAAATGGGTATGTTACACAGAATGAACTCGAGAAGAGTTGGGCTTGCCGTCTCGCTTATGAATGCATGCCATCAAATCCCAGCGTTGTCACTCGTCCACGCCTCGTTTGGAACCTCCTATCGTGAGCCGTACTAACGCCCAGGTATTCCTAAGTTCTTCAGATTCATCTCTGAAAGATGGCCCTTGATCTCGCAGTTGATCGACGGCAACAATATCCCCGAATTTGACAATTTATATCTTGATATGAACTCGATTCTTCACACCGCCACCAACTCCAACAGCGGCACTTTAAACCGAATGACCGAGGACCAGATGTACTCAGCAATTTTCAACTACATTGACCATTTGTTCGACATCATAAAACCCAAGGATGTATTCTACATGGCCATCGACGGTGTGGCTCCGAGAGCCAAGATGAACCAGCAGCGAGCCAGAAGATTCAGGACCGCTATTGAGGCCGAGCAGACCATGCGTAAAGCCGTTAAAGAGGGTTTGGACATCCCCAAGGAGGACCCTTTCGACAAAAACGCCATCACTCCTGGCACAGAGTTCATGGCCAAGCTCACGCAAAACTTGAAGTACTTCATCCATAAGAAAATCTCGGAAGATGCCCGCTGGTCGAACGTGAAGGTGATTCTTTCGGGACACGAGGTACCAGGAGAAGGGGAGCATAAAATCATGCAGTACATCAGAAGCATCAAGTCTCAGGACAACTACAATGCTAACACAAGACACTGTATC
This sequence comes from Metschnikowia drakensbergensis, assembly GCA_002370475.1. NCBI lineage: Eukaryota > Fungi > Ascomycota > Pichiomycetes > Serinales > Metschnikowiaceae > Metschnikowia > Metschnikowia drakensbergensis. Next base: position 4,478 of record NKYX01000010.1, on the reverse strand, counting down.
TATGGGTTAGACGCAGACTTGATTGTTTTGGGGCTCGTCACCCACGACCCGCACTTCTCCATTCTCAGAGAAGAGGTTGTGTTTAATTCTCGCTCCAACAAAGCCTTGACCGATGTCCTGGAACAGAAGTTTTACTTGTTGCAGTTGTCATTGTTGAGAGAGTACTTGGGCTTAGAATTCCAAGATTTAAACAACGATTTGTCGTTTGGCTATGATTTCGAGAGGATATTAGATGATTTTATCTTGATCATGTACGTCATTGGTAATGATTTCTTACCGCATTTGCCAGACTTGCATATCAACAAGGGTGCCTTTCCTTTATTGATTGCTGCTTTCAAACAGAGCATCAGGCACATGGACGGATACTTGAACGAGGGTGGTAAGATCAACTTCAAGAGATTGTCTATTTGGCTCGAGTATTTGTCTGAGTTTGAGTTAGAGAATTTTGAAAGTCAAAATGTCGATGTGGATTGGTTTAACAAGCGTATTGAAGACATATCCATTGCCGGAGAGAGGAAAAGGGAGAGATCTGGCAAAACCTTGATCTTGAAAGATGAGAAGGAGTTGGTGAGCATGATCCAACCGTGGTTGCTCGAAAACGCTTGCAAGCCTATCGACGAGCTACTCACCTTGGCCAACGAAGACAAATTGCAGTCGTTCAAACTCCCAACTGAATTGGCATCGAAATATTTGGAGTTTTTGAAAAAGCTCGCCTTAGAAACTGGTTTTCTTCTAGTACACTCCCAATCCAACGACACTTACGAAGCCACGATTGATGTCGACGGCATTTCCCCATATGAAAATGACGAGGAGTTTGATGAGAGAGTCGCTGATATCAAAAAAGTTCTCAAAAAATACCAATCTGCAAACATCTTTGCTACCGAAGAATTGATGAAAGAAGCCAAAGATCTTTATGACTCCAAGTTCGTGGAATTCAAGACGAAGTACTATAAAGAGAAATTGCACTTTACCGATGACAAGCAAATCACCAATTTTGCCAGACATTACTGTGAGGGTTTGCAATGGGTGTTGTATTACTACTATAAGGGATGCCCTTCGTGGAGTTGGTTTTTCAAATTCCACTACTCTCCCAGAATCTCAGATGTTGCCAAGGGTATTAATGACATGTTGGAGCATAATGAGGAAGATGTGAAATTCGACTACTCGCAGCCTTTCAAGCCATTCGAGCAATTGATGGCTGTCTTGCCAGCTAGATCTAAAAAGTTGATGCCTGCCGTTTACAGGCCGTTAATGACGGATGAACACTCCCCAATTATAGACTTTTACCCTGATGATGTTGAGATGGATCTAAATGGTAAGACAGCATCATGGGAAGCTGTTGTTTTGATCGACTTTGTTGATGAAAAGAGATTACTTGACGTTTTGAAGCCTATCGAGGCTAAATTGAGTCCAGAGGAAGCTAAGCGTAACTCTCACGGCGAGGATATTCGGTTTGTTTTCACTCCCCAACATGACCAAGTCTACCCCACCCCGCTTCCTGGATTTTACAAGAATCTCGAGCACGACAAATGTTATGAGGAGACGCTTCATTTGGAAACAATCCTTCCAAATTTTAAGTTTGCTTTACCCAAAAATGCTAAGCTCGGCAAAAATGCGTTGGCTGGATTTCCTTCACTTTTCACAATTCCATTCACTTCGAAGTTGGCATTGCTGGATGTTAAAATTTTCAACTTCCCCTCCAAGTCGGAGTCTATGATTTTGACCCTCGAAAACGTGTGGAAAGACACGAATGGTCTCCAACTTGCAAACCAATTAGTCGGTAAAGTCATCTATGCAAATTGGCCATTCTTGGAGGAGTCGAAACTCTGTGAAATTTGGGAGCAGGGTATGAAGTATGAGGCTGTTAGAACTGCTGGGGTAAAGAGTACGGTTGCTAGTGAACTAACCCCACAAGAGATCTCTGAGTTTAACAAACTCCGCTCGAGTCTTGTGTCCTCCTATGCCAAAGAGAAGGGCGTTAAAGTTGGTGCTATAAACGCCATTGCGTTTGTCCAAAAAGTTACTGGTTTGGCTAGAACTCAGAGAGGAGCGCTCACGAAGTCATTTTCTCCGGATAAAAAAGCATTCCCGTTGCAAACTATTGTTGAGACTGTTAAAAATAAGGACCAAAGGTACATTACACGCGGTGCCATTGCCATTGATAAGGAGTATCCTGTTGATATGCCTGTTGTGTTCTTAGGAGCTTTTGCTTACGGTGCTCCTGCTACAGTTGCTGGTCACACCGACAACAAGCTAAACTTGAAAATCGAAAAGATTCTGTCCGCTTTGGAACCGAATATCGGTAAGAAAAGATTGGCAATTGAAAAGAACGAGATCAAATATTTGTCGTCTTCTGACATGGCTAAAACGCTTCATGTGAGCCCATTGTTCTTGTCAAAAATTGCTGGTACTTATATGATGAAGGACAAGTCCGGAAAAATGGTGAATGTTGGTTTGAATCTTAAGTTCGAGGCTCGGCGCCAAAAAGTCATGGGTTACACTCGGAAAACTCAGAAATACTGGCAATACTCGTTGTTGGCATTGGAATTGATGCGTAATTACATTAATCGGTTCCCTCAGTTCATCAGCAAGCTCCAAAAGCTTCCACAAAACCGTGACTTGCCACATTTTGCTGAAGTATGCGACGAAAAGGAACTTTTGGAAATCCAAAAGTGGTTGAAGGCAGCTCAAAGTCTGTTTCAAAGGGTATCGTTGGAGTCAGAACAGTTGACCCGGTTCAGTATCGCCGCAATTGAGGATCACATTCAAGATTTTATCAATCGCCCATTGCCTTTGGACAAGAAAGATGTGAAAGGCGTTCCTGTTGAGGCGGTCATCAACCCTCATGTATCTTCCCAGTTGCTCAATGCTCAAAGGTTCGAACTTGGTGACAGAATTATCTACGTGTCTGACACAGGTAAGGTTCCCAAATTGAGTAAGGGTACAGTGGTTGGTATCAATGCAGAGGGTGAGGTGACCTCTTTGTCGATCGTGTTCGACCATGCCTTGGTTGGTGGTAATAACATGGGCGGAAGGTTGAAGACCAACCGAGGATCTGTTGTTGAATCCGCACAAGTTTTGAACCTCACTGAGAGACAATTGGTGTACCACTCGAATGCCTCAAAGTCTAAGAAGACACTCACCAATGCTGAAAGAAGTGCACGGTTCAAAAAGACTGAGGGAGAGAAGGCGCAAGTCAAAGAACACTCTACTAAAGTCGTCAACGACAAGAATGCCCAAAGAAGCAACGAGTTATTGACGTTGTTGAAGAAAGGCCAAAATGGAGCAGAAAACGAGGCTACCTCAGAAGTCAACGAAGGTGAAGCACCAGCTCAAAATGCAGATGATGAGTCCGACGCTAAGGTCAATCCTTCGGCAATCAAGCTGATTTATGGACAGATCTACAACAATGTCATGTATCAAGGTGCAGTCCCAGCACTCATGCCTGCTGGACCTTACGGACATCCTTACCAGCAACCCGGTCCAGAATTTGCACAAATTCCAGGACTTCCGTTGCCACCTCAATTCATGCAACAGCATCCGCAATTTCCACCAGGACAAATGCCATATATTCCTGTGCCCAATGGTCAAAACGGTGCTCAAGACGGAGCTCCAGCAGAAGATGGTCAATCGGCAAATAAGCCCAAGGGTTGGGTGTCCGGAAGAGGACGTGGTAATGGAAGAGGCAGAGGCGGTAGCAGAGGCGGTAGCAGAGGCGGGCGCGGAAGAGGTGGCAAGGCTGAAAACTAGGTTTCCAACCAAGGCTATTTGCGGCCACAGACATTGGTCCATACCACTTTCGTGGCTATGCTTTGATTATGTTTATAAGGACTATTTACAATGTTCAATCTAAATGAACTCTCTGTAGTTATTAGGTCAACTCCAAAGCAATTACTTCTCGGCTTTCTTCTGCGTCGAACTTTTGTCCCCCGGTAAATTGACAAGCCCTAGCGAGTCCCAGTCGGATTCTTCCATCAACTGGTTTTCCATTCTGCACTTCAAATAGCCCTTCGCCAAAATCCGGCAATTTGGAGCGTTTTTGTTTTCCGTGAACTTCATGCACTGAAGATAGTCCATCATCTGTTGCTTGCATTCGCCGAAATGATCCAAAGGAAACGAACCTCTTTCGGGGGGCGCAGGGGTCCACGACCGAAATCCACCGCCTATGGTTAGTTATGGAGGAGCAGTAAGCGAGTGATCACATACCAGGGGCACCAGTAGCCATTTTCGGGTGGAGTGGTGAGCACGAGCAGAAGATTAGGTGAGGGTCACGTGACCCATGAAACCGAAGGGCGCAGACCTATGAGGAGCGGGTTTGCACACTCTGGACGTAATGTTCTCCCCAGACAAACTACACATTCCAACGATTGGAGCAGCTAACCGTGGACGGAAGCAAAAAGATTGCAGCACCACAATTTCACACATGGTCTCCCACTGCATTACTCACTGTGGCCCTAAGTGGCTTGACTAACGTTGAT
>NKYX01000060.1:0-12074 GCA_002370475.1 Metschnikowia drakensbergensis | reverse complement strand
ATCATGTGATCCATCCTCAGGCCGTCCAGCATGTGGTCCAATATTTGTTCCATCATTTGATCCATCCTTAGGCCGTCCAGCATTTGGTCTAATATTTGTTCCATCATGTGATCCATCATTTGATCCATCCTTAGGCCGTCCAGCATTTGATCCTTCCTTAGGCCGTCCATCATGTGATCCATCATCTGATCCATCCTTAGGCCGTCCAGCATGTGGTCCAATATTTGTTCCATCATTTGATCCATCCTTAGGTCGTCCAGCATGTGGTCCAATATTTGTTCCATCATTTGATCCATCCTTAGGCCGTCCTGCATGTGGTCCAATATTTGTTCCATACTTTGATCCATAATTAGGCCGTCCATAATTAGATCTATCATGTGGTCCATAATTAGATCCATCATTAGGCCGTCCATTAGGCCGTCCATAATTAGATCCATCATTAGGCCGTGCAGCATATGATCCAATATTTGATCCTTCATGTGATCCATCATTCGATCCATCATTTGATCTATCATGTGGTCCATAATTAGATCCATCATTAGGCCGTGCAGCATATGATCCAATATTTGATCCTTCATGTGATCCATCATTCGATCCATCATTTGATCTATCATGTGGTCCATAATTAGATCCATCATTAGGCCGTCCATTAAATGTGAAAATATTTCTTCCATCGTTTGATCCATCACTAGGCCGTCCATCATTTGATCCATAATTAGGCCGTCCATAAATTGCTCTGTTTCCTCGTCTGGGCAAACATATCGTAGCTGCACAATTAGGCCACATTTGATCAACTTCATTTCTGCCATAACTCATTTTGGTTCTGTATTCTTCACTGTATAAGCACTTCAAATGCAGGTATTCCTTTAACTGGTCAGCATGACACATTCTGTGATAAAGGCATTCATGCGGAACTTCCTCAATAGGCACATTTGCCCCGCAGTGTGTACCATTGAATGAAGTTTCATTCACAAGAGGACGAATTTCACCTGAGTGATATATAATAGAGACCATGGTGTCTCTCCAATGATGCCGCTGACGATCTTCGTTGTTCACTGAGCATCCGCCCTCAGGTCTAGTGTACAACTTCTTATCACAGAGAATGCGATGAATGCAGAATGAGTCCATACCAATCAATGATTCAATATCGTCGTACTTTTTAGACTCGTCGTAAGTACAGTTTGCCGGCACTAATTCCAAGTCGACACAAAAATTCTGGTGGATGCACTCTCGAGGCATTTTATGGATGGAATTGCCCGCGTAGTTTCTACAACCAACACCCCTTTCGTCAAAGGTACCTTCCCCGAAAGGAAAAGATGTAGCCAATGACAAGAAAAGCCCAGTTGTTAAAGTCTTGAGCAAAAACATGGTTGAGTTCTCCAAAAAGCCGTCGCATACCGCCCTGTTAAGTATTGCCAGCGCCAGCGCCATGTGATGCAGAATGATGAAAGAACCCTATTGTGGAATTGAGATATCATTGTCCTGATATTCATCAAGGCTCGGCTTCTCTTCGGGGTGCCATTGTTTTATTGCGCCTGGTTTCAACAACAATAATGAGCGCGTCCCCTCTCAGTGCCACATGCCAAGACGGTTAGCTTAATAATAATTGGAAAATTAAAGATTTTTCCGTGCTGGACTTCGTTCAGATTAGAGGGATTGTGATAAAACTCCATTCGCGTTACGCCTTCAAGCTCACCAAGGTACCCCTGCTCCTTGTATAAGTTATCAAAGTAGTTCTCACGAAATCCAATATCACTGCCAAAAGGGTAGTTGAAGGATTAAACTTTAAGAAAAGTTCACGATACAAATAAAAGATTGCATTGTTTAGGACGACGAGCCGCAAAGAAAACAGTCGTCGAGTGTAACAAATTATGAGTACAGCCTCACTCGTATCACAGGTGGCTGAATTGTCCAATTATTCAATAACGCGTCTGACACACCAAGCACCTTCATCATCACCATCATCATCATCACCATCATCATCATCACCATCATCATCATCACCATCATCATCATCATCACCATCATCATCATCACCATCATCATCATCACCATCATCATCATCACCATCATCATCATCACCATCATCATCGTCATCATTAGTGAAGACGGCATCATCTTGCAAAAAGCCAGCGTGACACCGCGCGCGGGTTTCACGAAAAGATCAGCCTCCTTTGTTCCAAAACTTCCTCATCTCTCCATATCAATTTGGCACATGCTAATTTGCCAGTTAGCATTGATGTTCTCAATATGCCTGGTTACGTGTGCTGACCTTAGCGGTGCTGCTGGGCTGCAATTTAATAGACTCGATATTTCCATACATAATCTGGAAGCTGACTTTTCCTGGATTCCAGTGGTTCAAGCGAAACTGCACTCAGCTTAAGAATAAGCGCACACAAAGATTACCCCATGCTGACACTTGATTCGATACTGTAAATATTCGTGGATGAAGATGTGAGCAAAAAGTCTTAATGAGAAGGAGAGCGGGGGGGTCGCAATTTATAGCTATAGGGGCTCGCCGCTGTGCATGGCTGCAAACTGTGAAACACGCGGTGCAGCGCAGGGTGCTGCGTTGCTCGATCTCTATATAAGGCAGCCAAACCATCCGTTCTTTTCATCATTGCCGCCTTTTTCTCCTCTACAATATTCCCTGCTCGCACTCGTAAACTAGGGACTTCATCACGCTTCGCAGAAGATACAAGGGAGAGACCAACAAGTCAGGGGTGCTCCACAACTGTCACGTGACGGTTGATCACTATCACATCAATTGAAGATCAAATACTTGAGGGTGTTTCGAAGAATTGCAGTGATCATCATTGAATTCGGATTCATGTCAAGAGTTGACCGCCAAAAACAATCAACGAATCGGATTGGCCTAATTTCAGGGGTATGTGTTGGAGACTAATGAAGGCTCTTAGGCCCCTAACAACTTCAGCCAATACGCTCTTTAGGCGTAAACCATCGTCTGCTCCTCGTCTGCGGACTCGATGTCCACGAGCTCTTCCAACGTTTTGCCGCTCCCCTTTCCGTGCCCCTTGGTGTTATGCACAAAACTCAAGAAACAGTTCCATCCTATGGACCAGAGGTTGGCCACAACAATCCGCAAATGCACCGGCACAAAAAACAAATTGAAGAGCTGCAACGGGGTCCATATGCTCCAGTTCGCCCGGAGCACGTTCCACCAGTTGTTGTGCAATTTTTCAGCGGCTACCGCTAGGGGGTCTGGGTGGAATGCTAGAGCGCTCATAACAGTGTTATACATTGGAATCCAGATTAGCCCGGGCATGATCAACGCGTCAAGAGCGACCCTGAATAACGTATCATGGATATGGACCGCGGAAGGCTTCATTGTGGAGCGCCGGAGGGATGAAAGAAAGGGCGAAACAACACGGGGTAAAATCTTGCCGTGCCATTTCACAGATACGGGTCCGAAAAAACAGCATCCGTATGTCATGGCACGAAGCGTGCGGTCAATGTGATACTCTGTGGGCATGTCGACATCGTCGTTGATGTGGTGGGGGAAGAGGAACTGGGCCAAAGAGTCGCCAAGGCCGAAGAAAATCCCACTTCCCGCCATGTTCATCTTGTATGGATGGTTTTTTAGCAACTGGTTGTACGTTTTGAAGAACCCGGTCATCTTGATCTCTGCTGCGGTTTTGTGGAGTTTAGCGACAAATCGATGCGACGGGATGGCTTAGCGATATCTCTCCGGGAAGTGAGGGGCTTCTTTCAAAGGTGAGAACTAGTTGAATGGTGTTGCAAGATGATCCGGGAGATTTTTGCAAGGATGATGAATGAGTACTAGATGGAGTGCACCTTGGCGAAAACTAAACACCGAAGAAGCAGGAGAGAGCGACTCGCGAAACCTAACTCACGTGCGAGCCGCATTTTACAGATGTTTCTGCACCAAAATACGGCACGATTTCAAGCTCTTGAGATCTGCCGGCTTAGATCGCGATTCCGAAGAAGCCGCCGAAAGTTGGGTCGCTTTAGAGTTTTGAGGCCCTGACGCTGGCCCGACTCGTCCGGCTCCTCATTTCTTCAGCCATCTCGATCTACGCTACATTTAATTGCTCGCAATCAGCTTCTAGTTGCGTCATCGGAAGCGATACGCGACAAGACACCGGGCGAAAAACTGCGACGAGCGCACGTGACGAAATGCGAAATTAACAAATGGCGCAGTGCGCCAAATGCGGCTGAGCGCTCACGTGCCAAAACAAACAAAGCACTCTCGGCGACGATTGCTCGGAGGATTTTCGCCACATCGACCGCGCTCGACGTGAAAGCCCGTGGGCCTTTAATTCTCAAGGCGCAGTGTTCCTGCGCATAGGCGCGGAAGGTTCTGTGCGTGTTCCAAAACAGGAAAGAAATGTCCGAAAACAGCCATAGGAGTCGGATGAAAAAGTTGGCTAGGGGTCGGAGAACAGGGGAATCAGTCGGGGAGAAGTCTGCATATGAAAGCGTGAGAACGGCCTGTCGATATTCGCCGGAACGAAAGGTGTTTGGAAAGGGTGGCTGGCTGATAGGGTGTGTGCAGGAACAGTGTCGTTCGAGTCGTCCGCCCCACTTACCATCCGATAAATTGATAAAAATCCCCTCCGCTCTTTTCCCGACACCACAACAACAAACCAACAAGATGCATAGAACCTACTCGATGAGATCCACCCGGGCTCCTACCGCTGCCCAGATGCAAGCCCCACCACCACCACCATCTTCTACCAAGTCCAAGTTCTTTGGACACGGGTCTCTCTCCCACTCCATTAGGAGATCGGCAGCCGGAGCCATGGGACCAGAGATGGCCCGTAAATTGGCACAATTGATCAAGATGGAGAAGAACTTGATGAGGTCCGTGGAGATCACCGCCAGAGAGAGAAAGGAGGTTGCTAAGCAATTGTCTGTTTGGGGAGAGGGCAATGACGACGACATTTCCGACATCACCGACAAGTTGGGTGTTTTGATCTACGAAATCGGAGAGTTGGAGGACCAATTCATTGACAGATACGACCAGTACAGAATCACCATGAAGTCGATTAGAGACATTGAGGGATCTGTGCAGCCTTCCAGAGAGAGAAAGCAGAAGATCACGGACCAGATTGCTTACTTGAAGTACAAGGACCCTCAGTCGCCTAAGATTAATGTTTTGGAGCAGGAGTTAGTCAGAGCTGAGGCCGAGTCTTTGGTTGCTGAGGCGCAATTGTCCAACATTACTAGAGAGAAGTTGAAGACTGCGTTCAACTACCAGTTCGACTCGATGCGCGAGCACGCCGAGAAGATTGCCTTGATTGCCGGCTACGGTAAGGCACTCTTGGAGTTGTTGGACGAGTCGCCCGTGACTCCAGGAGAGACCAGACCTGCATACGACGGGTACGAGTCCTCCAAGCAGATCATTGTTGATGCGGAGAACGCTTTGGCTTCGTGGACGTTTGACTCTGCAGTAGTGAAGCCAACCTTGTCTTTTGCCGCTCACGAGGAGGACTACGATGAGGACGAGTTTGCTGAGGAGGCCGAGAACTTGAAGATCACCGAGGACCAATGGGCCGACGACCAAAAGGCTCACGCTTAAAAGTTGTAATTGATTGATACTTGATTCGCTGCGTAGGGGTGTGGAGTAGATGGCTGTCGAGAGGAGCACGGGCGAGCGGGAACATGGAGCGGGCGAACGGCCCTTCAAAACCAGCATGTCACGCCGATGGACGTGCAATCAATGCAACAGACTCTTAGCAGCATTTCTGAAGTCAGTGCGGGCTATTCGTATCTGCGCCTCTCAGCCTTGATGGAAAGGGTCTGAAGAACCTGGTCTGTGAGCCAGAGAAAGTATACGGCTCGCAATGTGACTACGGCAATGTGACTACGGCTCGCAATGTAACTACGGCTCTGGTATTTAATACGGCTCTGGTATTTAATACGGCTCTGGTATTTAATACGGCTCTGACATTTAATACAGCGCTTCAGTCAAATTCCAGATCACAAGCATGGGAATTGGAATGGAGATTTTGTTTTCCATTTCTACCTATCGCATATTTGCCTTATTTTAATGCTTTTAATGGTATAACATTAGTGATAGTTTTAGATAAAACCATGGTGTAGACTATCATTTCGCGCAATTATTTACCACTGTTATAATCTTCGGCAATTGTTTACAGAGTCCACTCATCTCTAATTTTAACAAATATTCTTCAATTTATAAAACAACTCACACAGCAATTAGTAATCTAGAAAATAAGTTTGTCACTTTCTCTTTCTCTTTCAAAAAGCCTTCTCAACAGAGTATATGATTGAGCTCCTCAACAGTGTATGTATTGGCATCCTCAACACTGTATGTATTGGCATCCTCAACACTGTAGATGATTGAGCTCCTCAACACTGTAGATGATTGAGCTCCTCAACACTGTAGATGATTGAGCTCCTTATCCTCATTTACCATAGATCTAAATGTGATAATGACCATCGAGTTTAACGCCTTACAAACTTGTTTTGTTTTGTCAAATACCTATCATTTAGGTCCATATTGACTCTTAGATATTTTATTATTAAAGTTTTGCGGCTCTGTAGTCCGGTCTCTCCAGCTTATGGTTTTGGAGACTGGTGATTGTACCAAGGCAGCTCATTCAGCACTTTATGATGTACCATGTACGCTTAAACGGTACGAAATTCCCAGAATCTCATGTTTTGCTTCTAGCCCTGTTATTTTCATACATATTCAGATAATAAGTTTACTATATGATTTTTTATTTAGATTTCGTACCAAATCAACTAGCAGCCATTCGCATCTTGGTGGAGCTCTGTGCAGTCGTGGACTCTCGTGGTTCTTCATTTTGCTTGACCCGGCAGTTTTCAGCATTTGCAGGTGGAAAGTACGTAGCCATTGAAACCGACCGATTCAGAAGTATCAGAGATAGCCTTTGTGGTACTTTCATATCAGCTCAGTTCCATTTCAAGTGCGTGTATCTTATCTCCTGGCCATGCTGTAGTTGTGCTCGGCATGGAGTACGCTTTACTTTATGATGTCATTGCTATCGACAGCGTTCATGAGTACTGATACTGATACTGATACTGTCTACTGATACTGATACTGTCTACTGATACTGATACTGTCTACTGATACTGTCTACTGCCTGAATTGTCTGTACTGCCAGATACATGCTGTACTAGGATATGGTCATTAGAGTACTGGGATAGTTGGCCTGCATAGCGCTCTGCGCCAATGAGTATGGAATTAGACGGGACCTTTCAGTCGAGTTCTTTTCTGGTTGTCACACGAAAGTTTGTGGACTTGATAGTGAATTAGAAAGTAGGAAAAGGTAGCCATTTGGATTTAGGCATTTTTCTCATTGTGGAAGGAACGCGCCAAATGATACAGCTCTAGGCCATAGCTCTAAATGTATAAATTAAGCCTACAGAAACCTATATTTTAAATGCTACAGCTCTAAAGCTATCAATACTTAAGCTATCAATACTTAAGCTATCAATACTTAAGCTATCAATACTTAAGCTATCAATACTTAAGCTATTAATTATAAAAGCTATAAATCACTTGAAGTCAAATATAAAACCTCTAGAATACTCAAGGCTACAACAGCTCTAAAGCTATAAAATACTTAACATATAACAGCTCTTGAGCTATAAAGTACTTAATTATATAACAGCTCTAAGTGCGCAATTACTTAAAGCTATAAATACTTAATGCTTTAAATGCAACTTATAGAATACTTAATGCTATAAATCACTTAAATGTTATCACTTCGCAAATGCTAAAAATACTTAAATGCTATAACAGCTCAAAAGCTGTAAATTACTTAAAAGCTATTAATTACTTGAAACCTACAGAATACTTGAAAGCTATCAATTACTTAAAACCTATAGAATACTTAAAACTATAATGACTTAAGCTATTAATTATAAAAGCTATAACTACTTAAGCTATAATTACTCAAAACCTATAGAATACTCATAAATCACTTAATGCTATATCAGCTCTAAAGCTATAAAGACTTAGAGTTATAAATCACTTAAAGCTAGAAATTAATTAATGCTATAAATACTCAAATGCTATCACAGGACTAAATGCTACAAACGCTCAAGTGCTATAGGTAACTCATGCTATAACAGCTCTAAAGCTATAACAGCTTTAATGTTATAACAGCTAAACTATAAGTTACTTAAAACCTACAGAATACTTCAAGTCATCAATTACTCAAATGCTGTAAATACTTAAATGCTATAACTACTTGAACTTAAATGCTATAAAATACTCAAATGCTACAAAATACTCAAATGCTATAAAATACTTAAAGCTACAACAGCTCTAAAGCTATAAATACTAAAAGCTACAACAGCTCTAAAGCTATAAATACTAAAAGCTACAACAGCTCTAAAGCTATAAATACTAAAAGCTACAACAGCTTCAAATGCATAAATACCTAAAAACTGTAGAATAATTAAAAGCTATTAATTATCAAAGCTATAAATTACTTAAAGCTATTAATTAAAAGCTATAACAGCTCTAAAGCTATTAATTAAAATCTATAACAGCTCTAAAGCTATTAATTAAAAGCTATAACAGCTCTCAAGCTATAAATACTTAAAACCGATCAATCACTTAATGCTATAAATACTTAAACCCATAAAATACTTAAATGCTTAACAGCTCCAAATGCATAAATTACTTGAAAGCTCTAAAATTCTCAAATGCTATAACAGCTCTAAAGCTATCAATGACTTAAAACCTGTAAATACTCAATTGCTATAAAGTACTTGAAGCTAAAATCACTTAAAGCTATAACTTAAAACCTATAGAATACTTATTGCTATGAATTACTTAAATGCTATAAATGCTCAAATGCATGTATTACCTGAAAGCTCTAAAATTCTCAAAAGCTCTAAAGCTATCAATGACTCAAAACCTATAATACTTGAAACTGTAAATACTTAATTGCTATAAATACTCAAATGCTATGAATTACTTATAACTGTGGAATACTTAAAACCTATAGAATACTTAAATGCTACAAAATACCAAATGCTATAACAGCTCTAAATGCATACATTATTTAAATGCTATAACAGTTTTAATGTTAAACAGCTCTAAATGCTATAAATACTAAAACCTCCAAATACTAAAACATAATTTTTAAGGATAATAGAAATGCAATGCCCTTACCTCGAGTCGCAACGACATTTACATTTCTGCACCCAGTGCCAAATCTCAGGCAAATGAACAGCGATGATAATTGCTTGTTAAAAATGTAAACCACTAATACTACAAAAGCCACAAGAGCCAGGAAACCTTGCATTACAGGAAAATCTATTGATGAACCGGAAACGTCGCAATCCTAAATCATTGGTCTTTTATTGCTCTGGTGCTGAAACCTAGCCAACTGCCGCGCTTATATGCAGTACCCCAAGACCAAATGTCCCAGAATCCCAGCTTCAATGCCCATTTCAAAATAATTTCATAGATTTCGGTGAGAGACACTTGAACTATTTACACGATACTTTTTACCCGCTGATATGAATCATTGCCGTCCTGCATATTACATCATTTGCCGTCCTGCATGTCCCATCATTTGCTGTCCCATCATTTGCTGTCCCTGGTATGTCACCACGCCATCTTCAAACTTGTCACGTGAGTCTAAGGCCCACCTGATCCCCGAGCGAGACCCGCCCTTCCACAGGCTCTGTTTTTGTGAGTGGTCTTAATCGAAACTTGTCTTCGCTGTATCAATCCTACTGTTGCAGCTCTGATGCCACTGTCGTCTTTACCCTTCGTTTCTGTGGTTGGAGTAGAGTGGACTCCGGGCTCCTGCACAGAGAGCGGGAGCTGGGCTGATTCTTCTGCTACTGGCACGGATCGCAGTCTTGGCAGTCTGTGATCACGCCATTTACCCGATACGCTATACTCATGTATACCTCCTGCATCTAGCGTCCGTTGTAGAAACCCGTACACCGGCGCTGGTCCGCGTGGCTTAGCCTTGCTGTAGAGAGTCTGGCGAGCGCGTCCGAATGTCCAGTGAAAGCTCGTGTCGACAATGGCTAGGTGCTACAAAGGGTATATGCAGGTCCTGAATCCTGCCGCAGTAACCGATACCGGAAGTCTGTGCTGCAGTGAGAGGATCCAGAAGATTATATACAGTACATAGACGATTGGGCCATTGTAACAAGTATGCCATGAGCAGGCAGCCTAGAATCAAGGAAGTCATCAGCTCAAGGGTTGAAGTCATCACGTGGTGCAGTCATCAGCTCACGTGGTGCAGTCCCGGAACGGCGTGACCGTGGCACCCAAGTAGTTTCCATGGCCGACTAGGGTGTTATATGCAGGCAATACCAAGCCATTAATATGATTTGGAAGAGGTGCCAGCGGAAGACTTGAGTTATTCATCATACACGTATTCTTCCGCAATTCACTCCTCTTATCATTTCCTCCCTTCATTCCCAGAATGGTATCCCACCCCGTCCAGCCTAAAGCTTGGACATGTTCAAGCCCGTGGAAGTCGCATTGAAAAGTCCAGAGAAGATGTGAAATGAAGAAACTCGCACGTCCTGCATACACTGCCAGGTGGCCACCCAGGTCGAGATGATAATGAGTTAAGTGGTTTCGAGTGATTTCAGCAGTGTTGGTGATCTGACTGATATTTCGGCAAAAGACTTTTTGTTTCATTGATTATTTTGAAGTAGCCTCTTAGCCTGGAGCTGCCGATATGAGATAACTCAAAGGCTGTAGATGTGGAGCCTTATAAATGGGAATCAGTACTGAAGCCCAGGATATCTATGCAGTACAATGTATTCCCTGCAAGTTTCACGACTATGTGAGTAACAGTGGACACCAAGTGCACTGCTCTATACACCTAAGTCGTCTGCCAATAAACGGCACGCACGTCTTCACTACGCCCTGCCAAGGATGAAACCTGGAGAAGCGGGAAGTGCCAATTGAATCTTCAGTTCTGTGAATTTTGGTCCATCAGATATGTCTAGTAACTGATGCCTTTTAATTCTTTGGACTCCTGACTCCTGGACCCTTTTTAACAGTTCAAAATTGGCTCCGAGTCATAGTGCACAACACTGTGGCTGCTTGAACTATACAGTCCTGTACATTCTCGGACAATGTCTCTTACACCTTTTATACAAAGCCAGAGTTCAAGCGAAATAACATTGCTGACGTGGATTAAGCGAGTTCTGAAACAGAAAACATGAAGCGTGTATGTTTCAGGGAGTATCTGAAACAAGACAGCTGAGAAAGTGCAGGCTTCCTGCACTACCGCCCCGGTATGTTGTCCAGGTCATGCAGCAAGAGCTTCATTCGGCGAAGCAGCTTTAATGGCGACCGACCAAACACTGGCAAGTTTGCATACAGTCACAAAGGATAAACGCATAAGAGATAAACACAGATTTTCGGGCAGATCGTGCAGCAGATCGTGCAGGTTGCCGAAATGCAGTCAGGCTGGGAGAAGGCCAGACAAAAGGAAATGAAGGAGAGTATGGAAGTTACAGATCAAGAATGGTATGGATGAAGATGCCAGCAACGAGGCTATATGCACTGCAGCCATTTTTGGTACACATCAGAGCGTGTATATTTGGCATAGCTTTAGCGGTTTTCAAGAATAAGTGAAATGTCACCAATGAAAATTAGGCAGTGAATTAAGGCAGTGAGAGATCAATATAAAAATCAAGTCTTTCACAAGTCTTTTTCCCTCAAATCAAGCAATCTTCGAGAGCTCCTTTGCACAAAGAGGAAGATCCAAAGTGGGCTTGAGCAATTGTCCCGGAAGACTTGCAAGGGCCAGACAAAGTCTGCTGACATCCGTGGCGATTCTTTTGTCTGGGTCCTTTATTTTGCTGTCAGATAGCTGCATGAGGGCGTAGTAATTCGGGTCCAAGTTTTCAGGGATAGAGTCATCCATGATGCTGTTGTTCAAGTTGATACGTAAGCTCTGGCGCAACTTTTCCTTGGTCCAATTAAGTAGAGCGTTCACAAAAGACGCAGGAACTCCGATCAAGAGCCAAACAGCAAGGAGTTTGGCAAACTTGCGAAGCTTCTTGGATATGAGTGCTCCAACAAGCATACCGTCCAAGTTGGC